>JAJLUL010000061.1:0-116111 GCA_030564325.1 Blastobotrys capitulatus | reverse complement strand
TCCTCTCATGTTTCTCAATATTTCACTTGTAGCCATTAATATTTCATCTGTAGTTTTCCTAAGCGTAGGAAATTAAAGTCAACCATATATACATGGATATATATATGAAGTCTACTTTAACACTATTCGTTATACGATATGTTTGTATACTCAATGTATACTTTTAGTTAATGAATTGTATACATAAATATTTATAAATTTAATATATATTATAATACGATAATTTGCTCAATTGCGATATAATTACCATGGCAGTCTCAAATAATCAACAGAATCCCACAGAAGCCACCACTGGGATTTACCTCTCTGTAGTATACATATACTCTTGTAGCAATTAATTAATCGACAGGTTGTATATATATATTTCTTAACTTAAATTTATACCTCAACCATGACAATAGATATATTCTAGATATCGTAATATATCTATATATTTGTCAAGAAACTATAGTATACATAAGCTTGTATACATTAATATATTAAAACGATGTTATATTTTTTTTCATGCCAATCGAAAGCTATTGTTTTTATTCTTGAAAATTCTCCATTGTAATGTGAATCCATTATAACGTTAACGCGTACTTTGATTAAAACTTAGATATACCGTTGAACATCAATCCATCGATATGGGGATGTAATGATGGACAAAAAAAAGGTGTGGTTACCAATGCAACGGTATGATGATGAATGATAAGATAAAGACACGGGAGTAGACCTAATTATATTGTGTGACCGAAGTTCTACAATCAATTGAGACTGAAAAGATTTGAAAATAATATGCTATATTAATTAATTAAGTGTAAAAAAAGGAAAAATTAAATAAAAATACACAAATTAGAAAATAAAATAATAATAAATATAATACCACAGTCTTTTGGTAAACCTTTCTCTTTCTCTCCTACTCTTTCGTACTCATAAAAATGCAATAATAAAAGAAAACCCTAATTAAAAGTTAAAATCAAATCACCATTAGCCCTAACTTTTGGTTCTGATTCCAATGCTTTATTTGCACCATCACCCAAAGTTTTTAACCAATTTCTATCATTATCAGTTAATTGAGGATTACTTGCTTTTTTTGGTAACATATGCTTAATTTTTAAAGAATTTGTTGGACTTTTGCCCAGTGTTTTTGGAGATTTGGGACTATTATTACTTGATACTGGTGATGTACTAATATTGCTGTTGTTATTGTTATTTTGAAATTTTAATTCGGCTAATAATCTTTTATATTCACTTGCACTTTTTCCAATACTTCGAACTTGTGGTTGTGATACTGACGATACATCAATTAAATTCTCTCCTGTGAAATTGACAATTTGATCTAATGTTTGATCTCTTTTGGCTCTGTCAATAGTTTCTTCTGTTGATTGTGTTGTGCCATTTTGTAACAATGGTGTGTTTTCATTCAACTAAGTTCTTATGTTAGTTTTAAGTTCTATTCTTTGTTAATACTTACAATTGATTGTTCATCATCATATTCTGGATCTTGATTGCCTTTTAGGCATGAAGCACATATACCCATGTTGTTGTGATTGTTATTATGATTTTTGATAAAGTTAAGAAAAAAAATAAAATAAAAAGAATAAGGATAGTAAAAAAGAAAAAGTTGTTTTGATATTTTTTTTTGCAACACAAAAAAATTTGGGAATAAAAAAACAAAAAAAGGAAAAGCACCGACCCGACCTCCGACTTTATTTCTCTTGTAAATCTTACATAATGCTGGCGGGTTTCCGATCGATTTAAAATTAGTTTGTTGAGTTTTCTTTAAACCCTTAAACCTTCCGATCCGATCGGAACCATTCTTTTTAAGCACCAGAACTCCGCCTAGGCTAATCTTTTCGCCCCCCAATTTAATGACTCAAGCTGTACTAACCCAAACCTGCCAACACATACACTACTGTATATATGATGAAAATTGAAATTAGACTCTATAACTACAGTAATTGCAGTACGTAAAAAAATGAACTTTTTATTAATTTTTTTTAATCCTTATCACAACACAACCACTTATTATTTATTATTATTATTTATCAGATATATTTCCACACCAACACATATAATTATTAAAAAATAATAAAATGGCCACACGACAAGCACAAAAACGATTAAATAGAGAATATAAACATATCCAAGAATCACCGATTCAATATATCGAAGCACGACCAAATGAATCACATATTTTAGAATGGCATTATGTTATTAGTGGACCCCCAGATACACCATACTATGGAGGTCAATATCATGGCACATTAGTATTCCCAGCAGATTATCCTTTTAAACCACCAGCTATTAGAATGATGACACCAAGTGGAAGATTCAAAACAAATACAAGATTATGTTTATCAATTTCAGATTATCATCCAAAATCTTGGAATCCTGCATGGTCAGTATCAACAATTTTAACTGGTTTATTAAGTTTTATGGTTAGTGATGAAAATACTGCTGGTTCAATTACAAGTAGTGAGGCTCATAAAAAAGCATATGCAAAAGAATCAAGAAGATGGAATAATCAATATAACACAATGTTTAAAGAACATTATCCTGAATTAGTTGAAGAAAATGAAAAATTTTTACAAGATGAATTGTTGAATAAAGAGAATGAACCAGTTCCAACTGTAGAAAGAACATATCGACGGGTTCCTATTTTACCAGCTACTAATAGTACTGTTAATAGTACAACCAATAACAATAATAACGATACAGTTAAAAAAGTTACAGTTAATACAAATAAAGATGAAGCAAATGAAAGTATACAAAAGAAAGGATTCTTTTCAACTGGTAAAGTTTTGGGTGTGGTTGTTGTTTTATTTAGTTGGATTTTAGCATCTAGAATGTTTGGAACTAATTACTAGGGAATATACATTTTTGGTTTCTAGATATATATTTTTAATTTATTATTTTTTTATTTATAATTTTGTTGGCATTAAAATTGTACTTGTATTATTCTAATTAACACAGCTCGATATTCTAGGATGGGTGGTACCATCAATTTCGTACATCATGAACCCTCGAAAGATCCTCCCCTTCAAAGATACGCGCGCAGATTGCTTTTTCTTGGAAATTGTGCCGATACTGCACAATAATGAATGACAGACCATACCCCTATTTAAACCCAAAAAAAAGCAATCTGCGTATCTTTGAAGGGGAGGATCTTTCGAGGGTTCATGATTGAAACGCACTATTTTGAGCCCAATGAATTTGATATAGATCCCGAATCATATATATTAATGCACTATATAAATGTATATGTTGACTGGACATGATGATCACATTATTAATATATATATTGTTACTATATACTAAAATCAATCGTGTATAAGAAATTTGGTACACAAACCTATACATATTTTTAGTAGGTTCTTTGAACGTGTACAGCTAGCTATATATCATGCATTTTAAATTTTTAGTCCTATATATATGCATTCATACGTACCATATATATTTGTTTGTACATCATCTGCTTACGCAATTGTGCACCTTTATCCAAACTAATCTAATTAATTGATTTTAATTACTATAGTATATAGTGAGCTGTAGTTGATTAATATTTAGCTGTATACCAAAATGTTAGTCCTTTCTTTAAATTTCTGAATTTAAAAAGCTTGCTCTAGTATGACCAAATTGCAGATGAAATATGTACATATTATAAACGTTCTGTTCGTGATTATAAAGTTTCTACTTAGTTTATACTATCTGGTTTATACTAGTTTATACTGAAACTTAATTAATTTTAAGTTAGATTTCAATTTTAAAGCTTAACCGTAAACTGTGGGGTAAAAGAATACCTATAGGTAAAAAAAATTATTATATAATATTCTTCTATTATTACCTAATACAACTTCTTAAAGCCCACTTTTTCTCTTAAATTTTATTTATTTTTGAGTTGAAATTAATGATTAGTAGAATTAGCAAACCTGCCAACTAACCAAATAATTTCATTATTATCGTTAAAAAAAATATCATTCAATTTTGTATGCAATCCTGATAAAATATCAGTATGGTACTTTTAGATAAAATAAAAGTTGAGTTGAATGGATATTTACTATACAAAGTAATTATTGAAATTATTGATTTGGAAACTTTTACGATCGGATCGGCATATCGGCATCAAATATCAGGGAGCTCTAGATTGGATTCACAGCGCGCAGCACGCAATATCACAAATATAGAAACTCGCACGGCTGATTTTATCTTTAACAAAGCCTCATCGCTGAAACATTAAATAGAAAAAAAAACCTTTATTCATTCTGATATATGTAGTATTGATAAAAAAGAAAGCCTATAAGATACACTTTTAACCTCAAATAATCAATATTAAAATAAAACCAGGTGAGATTTTTTTTTAAGTTTAGATAATAAACCCTTTTTTATTTTAATAAGGTTACAATGATCTACAAACAAACCAAAAAAAAATAGAAATTTAAACTTCAAAATATTTTAAAAGAAAAAAAAAAAAAACTGAATAAATATTAAAAATTATTATGGAATAAATAAATAAAAGAAATGCAAAGATAATAGATGCTAAAAATGCAATAACAAAAAAAAACTAAATAAATAGTAGTAAGAGTTAATAAATAGATAAAGAACTTTTTGAACTTTTTGAACTTTTTGAACTTGGAGCTGGTGAAGTTACTAAAGGAGGAGTTGAAACTGGAGAACTATTAGTACTTGAAGGTTTTTCAAATACAATAGATCTTCTATGAGAACCTTTAGCATACTTTGTATGTAATAATTGAAATTGTTTATTAGATTTTAAAACAAAATCTGGTAAACTTTTTGGACTTAAAGGACCATCAACAATTCTAACACTTGATAATGAAGAACTTGAATATAAAACTTTTAAAAATTGAATAGCTTGATCTGGTGAAATGTTTTTCATATGAATTTTTAAAACTGCAAAATTAACACAATAATAAGCTAATTGACTAAAAACTTGTGAAGTATCCGGGATTGGATCCATAATATCAATCATTTTAAATTTTAATAATGCTAATTGTTTTAATAACTTTGATAAATGTTGATAAGTCATTTTACTAATTGTAATTTTTTGTAAAGTTGGTTGATGAAATTTAAACCAATGAATTAATTGATCCAATTGTTCTTCACTAATTCTAGTTGCTGCAATTGTTAATGAAATTAAATGTGGTACTAATAATTCCATTAATGGTCGAGTATGAACATTAATTCGATCTAATAAATTAACATGTTTCATAACAACTGCTTGTTTTGGTGGATGAAATTCAACTTCTTCTAATACTAACATTGTTGGTTTAATACAATTAATAAAGCATGATGGTGTCCAATCAATTGAATTTGGATTATAAATATCAATATAATTTAATTGAATTGTTTGTAAATTATGACATTTTTTAAACCATTTTTGTAAAACTTCAGCATGAATTTTTGGTCGAATTGGTGAAATTCTTAATTTATATTCAAATCTTAATTTATCTTCTAATCCTAATCTAAAAGTTTGACATTTTTTTGGAACCATAAAATCATCTTCAAAAATTTTCATATCAAAGTTTAATAAATCACATTTAAATTCAATATCATGCATATTTGGTGATACTAAATGTTTAGCTTTTATACCATTTGAACCAGTAATCCAATAACTTACTTGAATTTTACAACTGGATTTCATTGACCAACTATATTCTTTAATAGCATCAGCTAAATTTAAACTACCAATATTAATTGATAATTTTGATACTTTTAAATTTGATAATAAATCACCTTTATTTTTTAAAAACCAATAAAAAAAATTCCCGATTGATACATAATTTAATGATCTTGCTGTTTCAACTGTAAATCCTGGTTTTAAATCAATTAATTCATCTTCTTTAAACAAAATTTCAAAATTTTCAATCCATGATAATTGAACATCTAATCTACCACAATAAATTTCTTCAAAAAATGATCTTGCAGAGTATTTATTAATATAAATTTGTGGTAAATTTTTTTCTGTTCTTTTTGATGGTAAATTAGTTAATGTAACATTTTTATATAAAATTTTTGATGCACAAACTCGTAATTTTCGATTTAATTGTCGAATATTTGATAATGATTCAGGATCTAGATATGAACATATACTATCTAGAATATTGATTGGTAAATCTTCTAATAATTTTTTATTATTATTTGGTCGTTTTTGATCTTTACCAAGTGCAAAAAGACTTGTTACTGACTTTTTTTTCTTGTGTAATTTCATAGCCATATTATCTTGCTTATGGTATGTTAAATGTTTAGTAATAGTGTAATTTTGAAGCTAATGAATGTTTATGAAAGATTAAGAGAAAAAAAGAGCAGATTAAGTGTTCTTTATAAAGTTTTTTTTCTCTCTTCAATTGATTGTATTGAAAATCTTGAAATTTTTTTTCTTTTGGAAGGAAGAAAAAAAAGAAAGAATAGAAAAAAAAGAAAATATTTTTTTTTTCTTTTATTGTTTATTAAAACGGCCGGATCGGACTGTCGGACTTTTTAAAGTTTAAATTTTTGGGAAACAATTTTTTTTTTTTTACAAATGTAAATTTAGCCCGCCGCCTTCATTTAAGCGTTGCTAAAACAAAGCAACCCTGCTATTAGTACTGCTTAAATAGCAAAAAAGTAACCAATTCCAAGTTACCGACATGTGTGAATAAAAGAAGAATAATTACCGGTATATCAATCAATCAAATACTGGCATGAAGATTACTGTCAATAGATTTATCAAAATTACTGTATACCTGATAAATTAATATTAAATACTTATTAACGATAAATGAATCCCATTTTACTATAATTTGCCCGACTTTTGGTTGATTGAAATATTTCAAAATATTTCTTTATTGGAAAAAAAAAAAACGGGCAAATATTTTTGTATATTGTTCATCAAGCCAGGGTGGACTAAATTTTGGATCGATGCTCCAGATTTTCTACAATAAATTGATTTGTTTTAGTATGGATATTTTATAGATATATGTTATATCCGGGATCTCCAGAGGTTTATAAATTGTATGTATACTTTCCCGTTTGCAGTATGTTATCCTTTCATGTTTACTTACTGTAGATTTTCTAGGTATACTGCACATGTAGCTATTTATAAACACTCAATTGGTATACTATAGCTAAATATAATTGAGCTCGTATTTGAAGATTGCAACATATATATATATGTTGAGAATATCGATATCAACGTTGTACACCACCCACCACCCTATAGTGTTGAGTATATCACAGCTGGTAGTATACTGAAATTCCAAGTACTTTCTATATGTTGCAAGCTTATAATATACTAGTACGTATTACTTGTATTGATCAAGCTCTTCTAGGGCTCATACGTACATAATATATATAATATGGTTGTAATTTAAATGACTGATCAAAATACTGTAAAAAAACTTGTCAGTAAAACGAGTTTGACACATGGGCTATACATCTTGGATTCTAAAATCTCTTGTTTTGGTATATAAAAATTATAAACTTGAACTTGCACTATACCTAAGATCACCTTAGTGGTTTATAGAAGAATTACAATAAACTTTGTTCTTTTTCTCTTTCAATTTGCTGTTTCTAGGATATACATTGTATATAATTGAAATTTTATCACCCTTGATAACTATGACAATCCTATTAGTATACCAGGTACATCGCCACCATCAGAACTAGCAATGGTATAAATAATTTTGGGAGAGCTTTTTTTTTTCCTTTAACCTTTGCTAGGGGCAGGAGGGAAAAAATTTAAAAATTTAGAGACAATCTTGATTCATTTCGAGAAATTTATTATTTTTTGAGTGACTAACTGATATATTGATACCCGCAGTTTAAATTAGTTTAACTAAGAGATCTCGAAGGAAAAAAAAAGCATCTTATTTTTCTATACACTGTAATATTATATCGATTATCAGACCGGTGTAACAGGTATATATTCAATATATTCAATTGATCACTGAAGTATATAATATGACTATATATGTACTTGTAATTAAGTACCATTGTAGTATATAAAATGTAGCGTAAACATTTCTAGAGTTAATTGCTTAATATATTTATAAGCTTATAAAGTACGTAGTACTACAATTTTATTATTTATTATATATATATTATTAATAATATATATATATATATGTAATTATAATTATGAGTTGAAATTTAAGATCTCGAGATGTGATTGTCTCGCAGTTCGTGCAATTCTTCATGTGTACAATTGAGATCCAATTTTTTTTCTGATGCTTTTTATATTATAATGTATGTATACATACAATTATTAATTTATTAACTGTACATTGTACGTGTATACGCAACAACTATACCTATAGTAAGTACTACCTGGTAGCTGTAACTTTCGGTATGGGACGAAGTAACCTATTGTTATTCGATAATATTAATTATTAAATTTTGAATCCAGATATAATAATAAGTTGTCGATCAATGTATAGCTGTATATTGATCATGATACATCAATCCGATATTATTTTTCAACCTTCGAATATGATCATCAATTCATCTAGAACCCACAGCCTCAAATTTAGATTGTAAGTTAACAAATTTTAACACACCCCCAGGCCAGATGTATCGGGTTTAATTAATATATACAATATATATATTTAATGTGATTATTATACAGTTAATTACTTATAACCTGATATATTGCCATGGTTAACTAATTATATATATTGATTCTACTATTCTACTTGTACCTATAGTTATAATATATACTCGAGGATCCAATAAATTAACTACATGTGGATCATGAGCATGCACAACAGTGTAACCTGATCCAGCTATATATCATGATATATATATTATAGAGTAACTTATAATCGATGTCCTCAAAGCTTAGAAGCTCATGAGCACAACGATTTACCAGTCTCATATGTAAAGACACAACCCGTACGATTGTACGTGTTTCGATTATTATGGAAAGTATATTCAGGAATGTGTAACAATTGATTCGGTGTACAAGTTTGAAAAACCATAATGATAACAAGTGTTCGAATCGAGCACACACAGCTATAGTACAAGACACTCTATAGTATATACACACGTATAAATCAAATCCAAAGTAACCTCTTTATTATTAAAATGAGTTTATTTTGAGGACTAATTCATCATGTTAATACAATATATTAATACTTGTAACAAAGTAGGCTGTGAAGAATGATTTATAATTAATCGCGATCGCGATCAATAGTTATATACACTGTACTGTAGTCCTCATATATCATAATTACGAATAATAATGCAACACTTATACGATAACGTGCGCTTGTGATCCTATTGTTCTTCATGATATATTGGTACTTTATATAGCAGTATTATTTTAAGTACACTATAGCAAACGTGGTCTTATACTTAGAAGAAGACTGACAATATTTGGTACTTTTTGTTGTTAAATATTATAATCTTGTAACATCCGGATTCAGGTTTCTTTTTCCTTTCATTCAATCTTTGAGGTATTGAACCCTGATAATCAATATGATCTATTATAGATACTTAGGAGTTAAAAATAATTTCATGCTCAAAAAAAGCAAAAATATATATTTTATTTTTTTCAAGGTGGCAAGTCACTTTTATTTTGGGAGAAAAAAAATAAAATAAAATAAAAAATTTTTAAATCAGTCAGCGCACGGCTGAACATAATTTTTTAATATTAATCTGAGACATTAAAAATTATTTTTTTGAGCTCGGAAAATACATGTAATTAAATACATCTGAGTACAGTTACTAAGTTGTATATATCGGATACAATTTTTTACAGTTTTAGAAAGAACTCCTAGTGAATTTTTGTTTACACCAATATGGTCAAGCTTATAGTACTAATTACAGTGTATTTTTAAATTTTCTCGTGTACAGTAGTTTAAGGTGACTCTAAAAGTTAAATGAGCTTGTTTACCTGAGTATTATGGAAGAGGTACATAAATTAAGCTCAAATAATTATATTGATATTTTATATCGATACATATTGCAAGTAATATAATATCTATATTGGTAATAGATTCGGTATATATACGTACGTACTGGTCCATTTAATTTGTTCTAAAACTTTAACTTAAAGTTACCAGTATAAGATCCTGGATAGCATTTATGTATATTATATTGTAACATATACATGGGAAATGTATCTCGGTAAATATTTTTTTTAAAAAAATAAGAGATACCTGTAGATTTCAAGAGTTTTAAATGAAAATAAATAATTAAGTACCAAATTAAATTCAAGCTTGTTAAAGAATTAAATTACTACTGTAGGTAGTTATATCTTATACCCTATATGGTACATGTACACCAGTATACATGAGCTAGTGTAAATACAGTATATATCTAGCTGGTAGAATTTAATCGAGCTGCTCGAGCACCTGGTCTATAATGAAAAATTTCTATTTCAAATTTAAATTAGACTAAGTTATTGCAATCTATAGCTAGGCACTAGAAAAAATTATCTAGCTAGCTAGTACCGAAATAGTTCGGGTAGAGTAACGTTTCAAGAAAAATTATAATATATGGATGGTGGTTTATTTTTAGAGAGCTCGAAATTTTCTAGGCCTCTGACAGGTAATAATTATTATATTTGCAATATTGGCATTGTCTTAAATCGATTGATCATGTATGTTTGAATTTGAAATTTATAAACTTTCTAATAAATTATATATATCTCTCCCGCTTTTGAAATCAAACCCATGAAGCAGAATACTAATCAATTTTTTTTAATAAAGGTGGTAGGAGAATTATAAGATATTCTTAGCCGGATTGATTGATTTGGGTTATATTTACATTTAATATATATATATTATAATAGAGAGAGAGCTCTAGATTATATATTTGCATAAACTGTGCGTTTTAAGCTAAATTGTAAAGTTTTACACATACGATTATTATTTCAGCTGCAATATATCTATAGAGAAAAAAATTACTTAATTACTTAAGCTTTAAGCCTAGGCTGAATTTTAATATTTTTTATGCCCATTATAGATTCAAGTTTAAAACCAATATGATGCATGCATCGTAGTTAAGTATACTCAAACTACTTTTTTCTAAGTAACATAATCCTTAAGCTTGATTAGGTGGCTAGATATATATCAATTCTATATTATAAAATCTCGGTTAATATATATGCTCGTTTAACGTACAACGTACGTTAAGAGAAATCAACTGTAGATCTAGATATATAGAATATTAGTTGAAGCGTATACATGTGCAACTGCAGACAATTAATTAATTAATTAGTGAATCTAAATGAAATCGATCAATATATATGGAAAAAATCAATTCAATGCTTTTGTATATACATATGTATGTGATATAAATTTATATATATCTATGTACAAGCTTGTATGTATACCATATGGTATGTAAACTATATATATTATAATTTTCAATTATTTTTGGCATTCGGACCTGTCAACAGCTCTTAAGTTGAAAAGAAAATACTGGGCTGCACGTCGATATATCGCGATTAAAGCCGATGCAACTGGTTCGAAACAATTGAATTAGTTTTTTGACCCACACACCAGAGTATTTTTTTTTTAAATTCTTTGCAGTAAGCATTACCTGGTATCGCTTGATCACGTTTTCCATTAATTTACCAGGTATGATATATAATAGATTTTTTTCAATTGTTAACACTTATCAGTAGTTGGCTAGCTGACCGGTGTAACTAGTTGTTGTCAAGGTAATCTATAATTAGCCTCTGCTATATATCGGATTGATATATATGGTATATATTGTAATTAAAAATTTGAATAGCTGAGATCTATATTCATATTTTCATTATAATTATAATTGGGGGCTCAAAATTAAATCCCAAGATTGTACCCGCTTTATGTTATACCCACATCAGCAATATTATAAGCTAAATTTAAAATGTAGAATTTCTAATTAAGATAAACTTGGATCTAAGCTGGCTCCAATTGATTAATTGATATCCATCTTAGAAGCAGTCATTTTTTAAGCATGCTTGCAACTAATGTAACAAGAAAAACCGGTACACTGTATAAAACTTTCAATCAAAAATAAGGGGTAGCGAAATAAAAATACAAACTCTATAGATCTTGAATAGCTCACAGTAACAGTAAACAGTTTCAAATTCGGTGAATTAGTTCGTAAGTTAAAAAAAATTCTGCCCTTGCCCATTGCAATGCAATGCCCTTATTATTGGTACTGGTACCGGTACCGGTACCTTATATGTATACTACTGTACCGGTATCAAATTTTTTTCTTTCTGAAAATTTTCTAACAGCCTGAGGTCTTGGTATTGTTTTTCCCGAGTTTTTGATAGCACCTGTCAGGGACTGTGCTAAAAATAACTTTGATACCAATTCGCCATCGCGAATCGAGCAAGTATTTATTTAAATTCAATCGATGCGTAAAACATAAATTGTGTTTATTTACCAAGATCCAGGATTTTGGTGGTACCTCAGGTGGTAAGATCGATTCAATCAGATACATGTTGTTATAATTCTCTAATTCTCAGGGGGATAGTGATTGTAGCAATTACAATGTTACAAGTATTGATCGATATTTATTAATAAATCTATAAGTTTTAAGACCATAAGTTACTGTAAAATATTAAATTCGTAATATATTAAATTTATTATAATATTGGTCGACTAATTACCTTGGTAAGAATTAATCTGAATTACCAGGTATATATAACCGATCGATTTACTGTATATCTAATACAATCCAATTGATGAATTTAATATGTTATAATACTATAGAATATTTAAAAAAAATCTAACTTTATCGATCAAATAATAATTATTAATTATAGCTACCACTATCATATCCATGTATATCGCTGAACATAAAACAAACTTATAAGTTAACCTTCTCAAGATCTTGATTAATCTGAATTAATTGCAAACACAACAATATACATGTGTATACTGTATATTTAACATGTAAGTATATTATTGGATAAGATAGTCTAATTATCAGTATGTTAAGATCGTAAAAGAGCAAAGTGTCGCAATAAAAAAGAAAAAAAATGTGATGTTTACTTACCAACACCTTAGTATACTGTAGAAAAAAAAAAACCCTCAAAACACGAAATACCAGTGCAGTCACCCAGGTGGTAGTAATTAATATTTTTATAAAAAAGATCACCACTGTTGCATTATCAAAAATAAACAAACCATGGGCCAGCCCCACTTAGATCTGTAATTAATAAAATTTATTCTTAATTCAAATAAACTTTTCAATCCCGCAATTATCTCCAATCTTTTATTGGCCATGGTATCCATTACCTCAGCTTAAGTTATTAATGTTGATCACTATTGTAATTTTAATGGATGGTTATTTTAATAGATCTCAAGATCAAGATCTTTAAGCACAGTGTGCTGATCAATTACTTGATTTGGTATTAAAAATGTTTCGGGCTACTGTACTTTTTTCTAATAATACATTGCGCTGTTATCAAGTTTAAGCTGTGATAACGCTATATAGCGGGCAAGAACAATTGATTCAAGCTATGGTAAAGGAGGCGAAGGGGGTCCAAAAAAGTAAACACTGCCGACATTCAAGCTGCTGTTACTATTTTTAGGTTCCATCTGATAAATCCTACATTTGGATATACAATGTACAGTGTATATCAGATACAATACCAAGGTAATAAATAAATACATCCATTATCAAATTCTAAACAGTCAATCGATCGAAACATTACAACAAATTATATCGAAATCCGTCTCTATCATGATCCAGCTGGACTAATAAAAATTTTCGGTGCATTTACATGCATGTACTAAATGTGAATTCGAAATATCGGACATTATAAATTTTCATTCTTTTTTTTTTAAGTCGGAAATCTGAACAAATTTAGATTATAGATGGATGTAAAAAAAAGTCTGATTATCGGATACAATAATTAATATACAGTAGATATAACGATAATGGTTATACATCTATTTTAAGAATATTGCTTCCTCATTAATTATAATTATAGTAGTCTACAGTATACATCTACATGCATGCCATTGGCCATGGGTTGAAATCCAAGTAAATGCTCGGTAAAATACAGTGTAGGTAAATATAGAACATGCCTATATACAGTTTATATGCATGATAAAAATACATGTTGCAAACTACAAACTAAATTATTAGAATTTGGAGACAAAATATTATATGATATCTCCAAATTTAAGTGCTATATTGAACTTGGCATATGTTATTCAAACAAGTTTTAGAATAACTAATTTAAAAGCTTTAGCATTTTATTAACCAACTGGAGCCCGGGTCATGATTAATCGATCTAGCTATAGTTTGTGAGCAATGTTAATTATAATATATTTTATAATACTTAAGGATTCCGTAATGAGTTATAGCACTGTCCAATTAATATTATTCTACTTCTACAGTATACCTCTCATTATAGCTAGAATACCTATGCTAATACTAGCAAATAAATCGATTAATCAAGCAAACCATTCATAATCACCAATATATAGTCAAAATTGAACCCAATGATAGTGAGACTAAAAATCATGTCGGCAGTTCAGACGTCCCTCAGGTGAAAGACATTTTCTTTGACCACCATCGGTACGATATTGATAATAACGGCTTTTAATATTTTCACATCTTTTTTGACAGTGCCGTGCATAGCTAATTTTTTTCTATTTAATTAAAACTGGGGTACAGCAGTCGAAGGCATAGGAACTATAGTGTATACTTAGAAACTGAAGCAATGAGATATCGTGATACCTTGCTAATATTGACAGCAGATGATGATCATGATTGCAAATGCATCATTTCTATTGATTATCATTCAGTAAAGACGAGTTTCTTCAGATTTTGTAGCGATGTATGTATATATTTAAACGAACTACCCATGAAGAATGGATTTGTGAGCTAATTTACATGTAGCTGGGCCTGCATGCCTAGGTTGATATATAGTGGAGGTTTGGGAGTATTTAAATTGGACATTAAGTGGAAAGTTATACCAAAAAAATGGTTGGGTTTATTACTATAAAAATATTGAATATATAGTAGCAATACTTTAGGCATTAATTTATTAAATGTTGATTTACAATGATAATAATTTGATATCAAAATTGCAATGAAAATATACCGATTAACTAGCTGAGCAACTTATAAATTTGAAAATACATGTTTTCAAATTAGTATATTATATTTTGAAAAAAGTTAAAAACGTTTCAACTAAGGGATTTTTCGAAGAATATTTGTGATTTTACATGTGATATTTTTAATTATAACATATTAAAAGATACCAGTACTTAAAAAATCTCATACGCTACTACACTGAATTTAAGCATTTAAGAATTGATGGTCTGAATTGGCAAAACTTTAAAAATTTAAAGGAATCAATTTTTATACTTATCGAAGTGAGTATTGTGATTATAATAGAGACTTAAAAAGTATTATTGATTATTAATCAAATTAACAAATTCTTTAGATACTCAAACAAATATTCAAACAATTAATTTATATATTGAGCTTGGTTATAGACTTTTATCGATTTTTAAGAACAGATTAACTTTAGGCAGCTGGTTATATATTGAATTTAGATTATAAGAAATTGAAAAATTAACGAATTATTTGATTCTTCGATTGAATTAAATTTATAAATTTGCTATGGTGATGATAAGAATGATGGTGTTATATGCTTTATAGTTATCCCGTTGTGTTAAATTAATAGTTCTAACGTCAAATGCGGATTTTGATGATTGGAAAGATTTAGCTAGGATTTAGCATTAATAGTTCTACAGTTGATTCTGGCTATGATAAAGAATCCAACTACAGTATATGTATACATTAATTACTATATCTATCTATAGTGTAATTTCAGCTAATTCAAATCTATTAGGGCTTTATTCTTTATTGTATTAGCTATAGTAATGACTAAAGAGTTTATGTCAGATAGCCATAAATTTATAATGAGCATCAACTTATAAAGTAGCGTACACATGCCCGCAATCAACACCCAGTATACAGTATAACACAAATTTATAAATTAACAAAACTCATGACATCAATCAAAAAATCTTTCATCACAAAACATAAGCATGTTTATCTTCTAATTACACTGTATTGTAATTACTAAATGGATCTGATTGAATATCAGGATACCATAAATGAATGATATAACTAAATGTCGGAGTACCGATCAATGGTAAGCTGACTACAGTTTAAATTAGAGTTTTTGAAGCGCGTCCGAAAAGTTTGGTGGAAACCAAAAAAAAAAAAAAAAAGAAAAACGAAACGCGTTTGGGACAAAACAGAATTTTTTGTTTGGGAGATTTTATTTTTCGCAAACGCGACCAGTACTGATTCATTAAATTAATATTTATTTTATTTTTTTTTGCAACTTCCATCCCATCACATCATCACAACAACTCATACCTGGTACATGCAATAAGGAGAACACAAAAAAGATGACCAACTTTTCTAATTTACCAGCTGAACTAAGGCTTGAAGTATTCAAATATATCAATAAAAACTATTTAAAGTATTTAAAAACTGAAATATCCTTTATTGAAGAGAATTATTCATTTGAATTATCACAAAAAAAAATATTCCAAATAACAAAACCTCCAATTTCTTTATTAGTTAATAGTGAATGGTACTATGGGATATCACAATTTTGGTTTCAAGATTTGAAATATTCAATAACAGTATTAGAAAAAATCATGCAATTAATTGAAAAGAATAACCTTAAACTATCACAAGAATCTATTAATAGAATCAATAATTCTTATACATCAAATTTAGTTTTAAACCATGCATCATGTTATAGTGATATTTATCGAAAATTTATTAAATGTGTTAATTTTCTAGGTCCATATGGTATTATTTTAATGCCCAAAGGTCGAATTACTATTTCAACTAAATTTAAAATCAACTTAGATTATATTAATATTTCACGAATTAATTCATTTGAATTTTCTTCACCTTCACCCCCAGGAAATAACTGTATTAAACAAGGTGAAATAGTTTTGAATGATTTATTCAAGAGGTTACAAACTTTTGATGTTAATTTAAATGGAACAAATATTTTAAATACTGATCCTGTTATGTTAAGCAGTTTCAGTGATAATATAGTATCAAAATTATCAAACCACAATTTATTTTTGATAATTTTATCAGAAGGTAGTGATGCTCGTATTCAAGATTTGAAATGCAATGAAAATATTATTAAAATTAGTACTAATTTAGTTGGATTTGATCAATATGGAAAAAATATCTGGAAACTTGAATTAAGATCCAAATTAAAGTTATATAAATTGAAAACTTTAAACTTTACTCATTTAGAAAATTCAGATTTTGATGTTTATTATACTTTAACGAATTTAGAAGAGATTGAGATTAATACTGGCTCAAATAAAATTGCATATAAAATTTTGGATATTTTAAAAGAGACTTGTACAAAGTTGACATCTACTACTATTAAAATTAACTATGAAGAAGATGAAAAGTTAAGAAAAAAAATTGCAACAACTTTAAATCAAATCGGGTTAAAAAATCCAAATATCACGATCTTTGATACAACCCATTTTGGAATCAATGGAATCAATTGGCAATGTTTCCCAAATATTGGATATACTAATGTTTATAGTATGCATGAAAACACATATTATGACCATGAAGGAAATTTAAAAGATGTTACTGATCTATTAATTGATTTATCAAAATATTGTTTGAATTTCAAAGCAATTAGTGTTTTTAGTGAAATGGATCATGAAGGTTTTAATTTTGTATTGGATTTGGATTATAGAAAATTAAAACGTTTTACTAAAAAAATGGGTAAAAAAGAATTATTTGAACCTTCAATTGAATTTGCTTTTGGTGATTGTAAAGAAAGTCATGATGAAGATAGTGAAAATTATAATCTTCAAGAAGAGGTTGGTAGTGTTTTAAATAGTTTATCAGCTGGTGCAAATTATAATGATTGGAAAGAATTAGGATTGAATATTAATAGTGATCGTATTAATGGAGGTCTTAAGGTACTTTTCCAGTAAATAATGTTTTTTTATAATATATTACTAATTTTACTATCATAATTTTTTAAATCCTTTTGGTGATATTTCAATAATTTGGTAGATTCGTATTTATAAAACAATCATTTGTTAATACTGGGCTCAAAACTTATTTCCATATACCGTATATATTAATATTGCTCCTATTGGGTTTTTTTCCTAATCTCAATCATCAATCGATGATCAATAATATTGGGATCTTGGGATTTGAGCTCTCGAATCCTTGCCATCAAGAATAAGCTTATATATAAACTATCAATGACCAAAATCAACATCCTATAATAACGAATAGCCGCATAAAATTAATAAAATCAAATGGTTTTAAATCACACAACACAAGCATCTTTGTCTTTTAGTTTGGCTATATATAGTTTTAGAAAAGTATTGGTATAGGGTGATCCTACATATATATATATCTATAGTAACAATATATACTGTATACTCCAAATTTGCATAGGCTTGGTAAATTAATAGTTCCAAGAAGAAATTTAGATTTGCAACAAGAGTATTATACTCAGTTTCAAATCAGCAATAAGAATATTGTACTATATGATATATAACAATAGCAAAAATCAACTAGATGAAAAGTACTTCTAAGTCAGCATCAATACGCTCACTGTTAATATTCAATCCCAACTTTCTCCAATCATTATAACTTGCACCAGCTGATAAACTATGTAAAATACTATAGTTCTCTTCTTTAAGGTTGTAATTTTCACTATCTTCATCATGACTTTCTTTACAATCACCAAAAGCTAATTCAATTGAAGGTTCAAATAATTTTTTTTTCCCCATTTTGTCAATAAAAAGTTTTAATTTTCTATAATCCAACTCTAGTTCATAAATATCATCGCCTGCGCCAACAAAAACACTAATTGCTTTGAAATTCAAACAATATTTTGATAAATCAATTAATAGATCAGTAATATCTTTTAAATTTCCTTCATGATCATAATATGAATTTTTATAAACATTAACATTTTTAACATTTGGGAAACATTGCCAGTTGATTCCATTAATTCCTAAATGAGTTGTATTAAGAATCATGATATTTGGATTCTTGAATCCAATTTGATTCAAACTAATTGCAATTTCTTTTGATAATATTTCCCTTTTAAAATAGTCTATTCTAGTAGTAATATACTTCAACTTTGTACAAGTTTCCTTCAAAATATTTAGAATTTTATGTAAAGATTGATTCGATTCAGTATTAATTTCAAATTCTTCTAAGTTTGTTAAAGTATAATAAACATCATAACCTGAGTTTTCTGAATGAGTAAATATTATTTTTTTCAACTTATATAATTTTAATTTCGATCTTAATTCAGGTTCCCAAATATTTTTACCACATAGATTCAATCCAATTAAATTAGTACTAAATTTAATAATATTTTCATTATATTTGAACTTTTGAATAGGAATATTATTACTTTGTGATAGAATTTCCAAAGATAAACCATAATTTAATAATTTTGCTACCATATTATCACTGAAACTGTTTAACATAGCAGGGCTAATACATAAAAAGTTTGTTATATTAAAATTAACATCATCATTATTTTGTAACCTTTTGAATAAATCATTTAAAATCAATTCACCTCGTTTAATACAGTTAATATCTGGAGCTGATGGTGAAAAAAAGCGAAATGAATGAATTTTTGAAAAATTAATATAATCTAAATTAATTATAGATTCAGTTGAGATAGTAATTTCACCTTTAGGGGTTAAAATAATACCATATTGACCTAAAAAATTAATATATGTAACCAAGTTTTCGTGATCACCATTAAAGTAGTAATATTCATCATTTGAAACTAAATTTGATGTATAAGAATTATTGATTCTATTAATAGATTCTTGTGATAGTTTAAGGTTATCCTTTTCAATTAATTGTATGATTTTTTCTAATACTGTTACTAAATTTGCCAAATCTTTAAACCACAATTTTGATAATCCATAGTACCATCCAGTATTTACTAATAAAGCAATTGGAGGTTTTGTTATTTGAAATATTTCTTCCTGTGCTATCTCAAATTCAAATCGATAAGTTGCTTCAATACATGAAATTTCAGTTTCTAAACCATTTCAATGGTCTTGATTGATATATTGGAATATTTTGAGCTTTAATTCAGCTGGTAAAATGGAAAATTTGGACATCTTTTGTGTCCTAGTTGTTGCTTAATATGAGTTGTAATGACAATGACGAAAATAAATAAAGGAATAAATTGGGGTGTGTATCTCATCTGTTTTTTTTTTTTTTTTTTTTTTTTTTTACCAATTTTAAAAAAAAAAAAAAAAAAAAAAAAAAATTAGATGTCTGGCCGTCCGTCCGTCCGCTTCGTTAACGAATTATTTATTTATTTTTCTATTATATATTTCGCAACGAAACAATTCCTTAACCATTTTCTTGATAAACTACAATGGCTGAATTTTCATTTTTACCAGCTGAATTAAAACATGAAATATTCAAATATATTATTCAAGATAATTATAAATTTCATGAATCTAAATCAATTGAAATTTTGAAACATAAACATCACAGTAAAATATCCATGTATCAAACTGGGAAAATCCAAGAACTTTTAGAACCACCTTTATCTTTATTAGTTAATAAACAATGGTATTATGATTTATCAGCATTATACTTTAAAAATTATAGATACTCAGTAAAGCCATTAAGTGTTATTATGGAATTAGTTGAAAATGAAAATTTAAAACTTACAAAAGATTTAATTGATAGAATTAATAATTCTTATACATCCAACATATTTATGAACAGTGAGGCTCATTATTGGTATAATTCTCGTTGTAACATGCTTGGTTGTATTTCTAAATTAGGCCCTTATGGAGTTGTATTAACTTTTAAAGATTCATTCATACTTAATAAAATCTCAACAAGGTTCAACTTTAATTATATTAATTTATCAAAAATTACTCATTTCGAAGTTAAACATTTTAATCCTATTATTATCAATTCCTTTTTGAAACGATTAAGAGAGTGTAATAATGCTATTATTTAAGATTTTAATGTGATTAATATTACAACAATTGATCTAGAACAGTTTGATGAAGAATTGGTTTTAAACTTATTGGATTATAAACTAGAACTATCAATACACCAGCCATTGTCACCTGGTCCAAACGGTTCATACAACTCAAATTCTTATGATAATAATATTATACTAAAATTAAGTTCCAATTTAGTTGAATTTAATTCAAATTGTAAAGAGATTTGGAATCCAGAGTTAAGATCAAAGATACATCTATATCAACTTAAAACCTTAAAAGCAACTCATTTAGAAAATTCGAAATTTCAGGTTTATTCTAGTTTAAAAAATTTAGAAATCATCGATATATTTGCTGGCTCACAAGAAATTGCATATAATATCTTTAATGTTTTGAAAGATACTTGTACTATGTTAATTAAGATCAATTTTAAATTGTTAGGCACACTAGGCAGGATCACGAGCTTGGCTCCAATATTGAACCAAGTTGGAGTACGCAATCCAAATATTGGTTGGTTAAAAATTGGCCATCGGGATGCTGGCTTTCGGGATGCTGGCTTTACTCTGAAATTGATGGAATTAATTGGCAGAATTTTAAAAATGTTACCCAGATAACATATAATAAACCAACATATTATGATCATCAAGGAAATTTCAAAGATTTGGCAGATCTCTTAATCGATTTATCAAAATTTGGTTCAAAAATTGAGTCGATTAATTGTTGTACTGGAAGTGATAATATGTTAAATAATGATAAATTATGTTTGAATTATAATAAGCTAAAAAATTATATTAAAAAAAGTGGGAAAATAAAATTATTTAATCAAACATGTGATATAATTTTTGATCAAGGATATATGTCAGCACTAAAGTTTAAACAACATGATAATGATGGTAGTGACTATAAGCTTGTTCTTGACAGTTTATCAGGTGCAACTTTTGAAGATTGGGAAAGGTTAGGTTTAGCTTTTAACAATGGTGAGTTTGCTTTCTTAAGATATAAAGCAATTTATATATAGTTATATTATACTAGTGAGCTCTAAAAATACATACTCAAGAATCATAGACTAATTGTTTCTACGCCAAATACAATAGTAACCCACTTGAATTACCTATTTTCCATTGTAATAATTTACACGTTCTATTGTACAATGTATAATTTGTATGAATGAATGATTAAATTATCTCATCTTATCTTATCTAATCTTATCTTATCTACGCTTACAAGTCCATCCTCCCAACCCACTGAATTTCAAACAGTTACCTAATCATAGTCAAACAACTAATACCAAAAACGTTATATAGTATAAAAATTTTTTATAATCAATTATATTTTAATACGTATTTATGTTTAATTAATTATATATATAAAATTATTATAACTATGCAAAGATTGTTTCATATTCTGAACCAATAAGATCACTATTAATATTTAAACCTAAATTTTTCCAATCTTCAGCAGTTGCATCTGATAAACTATCGAGGATAAATCTCAATTGATTAACGTTATGAATAAAATTACTCATAACCATTTCTTCATTTACTACATTAAGCCCATCAAAATTGACTTTAACTGGTTGATCATATAGTTTTTTTTTTCCACTTTGTTTGAGATAATTTACCAACTTTTTATAATTCAAACAAGAGTTAATTTCTCTAAAATTATTCATCTTTCCAGTATAAATAACAATAGTTTCAACTTTTGAACCAATCTTTGATAAATCTATTAATAAATCTGTTGAATCTTTCAAATTGTCTTCATGATCAAAATATTCTTCTCTACCACATTTAATATAGGTAACATTTGTAAAATTCTGCCAATTAATTCCATCAATTCCTAATGCTGTTTCATCAAAATCAATATCTGCATCCCATGTATTTAACCAATTTATATCTGGATTGTTTAGTCCAACTTGGTTTAGTATTGATGCCAAGTTTTTGTTTATGGGGTCAAAACTATTTAAATCAATACTGGTTAACCTGGTACAAGTATCTTTTAAAATATTAAAAATATTAGATGCAATTTCTTGTGAACTGGTAGATACATTAATCTTTTTTAAATTTTTCAAACTATAATAAACTTGAAAGTTTATATTTTTGGATTGATATACATTTAACTCTTCAAGTTGATATAGATTTAGTTTTGATCTTAGCGCTAGAGCTGAATCCCAACCGCCTTCACAAATTATAGCTAATGCATTTAAACTCGGACTCAATTTCATAATATAATTAGTAATAAGACGCAACTCAGATAAATCTATAGATTGTTCCTGGTCTCCCAAAATCGTGCCTATTGATAAATTTATTTTGAAGTTTAGCAAATTTGAAATAAATTCATCATCATAATTTTTTAGATAAAGTAAATCAATGTTTACTTTATTAATTTTTGTGATATTCTTATTAAAATATTTTAGTTTTCTAAAAAAAATGTTAGAAGTATTAGCATGAGTATAATTGATTTCGAACTGCGCAATTTTTGATAAATCAACATAATCATAATTGAATTTTTTTGGCATTAACGATGGAACTATAAATGTATCTTTAAAATTTAATACAACCCCATAGGAACCTAATGTAGAAATGCATTTAAGTAGTATAAAATGATCACTATAAAGATAATCAACCCCATTGCTCATAAATATGTTAGATGTATAAGAATTATTAATTCTATCCACTAAATCTTTTGTAACTTTAAAATCTTCTTTTTCAACTAGTTCTGTAATAATTTTTAGTGGTTTTAATGAATATTTATAATTTCTAAAATATAATGCTGATAATTCATAATACCATTCTTTATTAACTAATAAAGATGTAGGTGCTTTTAATAGTTTATGAGCTTCTATTGTTATTAATCTGCTAGTTTTACCTTTCAAAGTCTTACTTGCTTGAGTTTCATATTCATTATAATTATTTTTAATAACATATTTAAATATGTTATATTTTAATTCAGCAGGTAAACTTGAAAAATTGGCCATTATGGTTTTGACGGGTTTTTTTTTTTTTTTTTTTTTTTTATGTGAGTATTAAGCAGGTTGTCTAGTTTTCTAGTTGCAAAACAGAAAAATTTAGGAAAATAAATAAATAAATTTCGGAGCTTTTACTTTTTATACCTACAGCATGGTATCAGTAAGACAACTTGGGAGTTTACATTGATTCATCATGATGCATCCATAGGCCGGCTGGCGAATTTAAATGTCTTACTTCTGTCAGGAGATGCGGCTCATCAAAGATATAATAATCAGGACTACTATAGCTAGCTAGCTAGTTAGCTGTAGATACCTTTATTACACACCTGGTAATTAAGGGTTTAAACATATATAGATTAACTAGTCATTAATGTTAAACAAGAACCCCCTTTTCTTTTCTGGCCTTCTTTTTTTCTTATTGCTTCAACATATCAATCAATTGAGGGTGGAGATCTGGAAATTAAGGTTCTCTAACTAGCTTAGACCAAGTTTACGCTGTAAAATTTTAAATTTACGATACCTGTAAATATTGTGTCGCCGCAACATTCATTTTCTACACTTAATCGATAGGTCTTGAATTTTATGATCGACTGAGTGGATTACTGTAACCAGATCAGTGACTCCTTTTTAGAATAATTCACATTTTTTGTGGGTTTTTTTGCAACAATGTACTTGTATGTCCCAAATCAAAAAATCTGAGGACGGGCGCGTAACCAACCGTCCGTTACATATTGGATGTATTTATAATATTGATATACATTAGAATGCTTTCTGTATTTCGCAACTAGACAACTAGACAACCATTTCAATACAAATTTGTTAACCAATCAAAAAAAAAAAAAAAAAAAAATAATAAAAGTCAACTAAAACAATGACTAATTTTTCAAGTTTACCAACAGAATTAAAACATGAAATATTCAAATATATCATTCAGGATGACGATAATTATACAGAATTCGAAGTTGAAGCGAAGAAAAATTCGACAGGTAAACTAAATATATATAAGTTCCAATATTGTAATCCTTCAAAGCCACCAAAACCTTTATTAGTTAACAAAGAATGGTATTATAAGATCTCAGCATTACATTTTAAAAATTATGATTACGCATTAAAACCATTAAAAATTATCGCAGAATTAGTTGAAAAAGGAAATTTAAAGCTTACAAAAAACTTTGTAGATAGAGTTAATAATTCTTATACGGCAAATCCAATTTTTGATATTCAGATTTTGGAATCAGACAGATTTGATCATGATCTCTTTTTAAGAATTGTTAATACTTTAGGCCCACATGCATGGTGTTAAATTGGTTATTAAAGATCCTTTTGAATTAGATGATAAAAGTTTTAATGATTATATGAATTTATCAAGAATAACTAGTTTTAAATTCAAATATTATACTAATAATGGAGATAATGATTTAATTAAAAAAGGTGTTGATTTGTTAAGTAAATTTTTTAATGAATTAAAGAAATGTAATAATAATAATTTAACTGAGTTAAATACATTAATAATTGGTCAAGGTATCTTGGAAAATTTAAATGAAGAATGGCTAAAGAAATTATCAACTTATAAAATTGATTTAGAAATAACTGATTATAATTCTTCAAACAAATCAAATTATTACTTTATTGAAAATTTCAAAAAATTGGAATCTTCTTTAATAAATCTAAATATTATTGCACATGATGATAGAACTTTTTGGATTCCAGAATTAACATTAAATTTACAATTAGATCAGTTAAAAACTTTAAAAGTAATTCATTTAAAAGAATCATGTTATGAAGTTTATTCAACTTTAAAAAATTTAGAAATAATTGATATAAAATTTGGATCCATTAATATTGGAATGAAAATTTTTAATAATTTGGTAAACTGTTGTACTAGATTAACAAGTATTAAGATTGTAATTAAAATACCAAAATCACAAAAAATATCACAAGACTTTATTGAATTATTTAATTCAATTGGAGTTAAAAATCCAAATATCATTAATATTGATTGTTATAATATAAATATTGATTCAATTAAATTTGAAAATTTTAAAAATATTCAATCTATTTCAGCATTTGAAAATAATTTTTATAATCATAAAGGAAATTTAGAACCTGATTCAACAAATTCAATCATTAAATTATCAAATTTGAAGTATTTAAATTTAAAAAAAATTCATATTTATATTCCATATGAAATTCCAAAACATTGGTTTATTTTAAATTATAATAGATTATTAAATCATGCGAAATTGAAAAACTATTATACTAATAAAGATGGTAAGAAAAGATTATTTCAAACTTCAGTTAAATTTAGTTGGTCTGAAAAATTCCGGTTTTCTAGTCCATATGTTTTGAATAGTTTATCAGGTATACGTGTTTTTGATAGTAACCTATGGTACATTTTGGGTTTGGATATTGATTTTCCTGATAGAATAGTATTTATGTAGTTTGGATCTGTATTTGTGTTTTTAATAATTAATTCAATTTGTACAATATGCAGTATACTAATTGTACCTATTTACAAATTTAATACTGTAACATATGTGGGTATAAATGCATTTTTAATTTTTCTCTTTTCTTTCAGTTGCACTGTGTAATCAAAATATATTTGGATTAATATTTATATCAATATTGTAATATAGAGATTTGCTTAAGAATTCATGCCAAAAATCTCTATATGCATATACAAGTTAGCATTTTTATGTTAGCGTCTACTAGTTGCCACATGTTTAAAAGTAACGATATATATACTCATCATCCATAAGATCTATAAATCAGACCATCCCCTCCTGTAATAATTAATCAAAAGAGCTACCATGGCAGTGGCAACCACTCATTTGTATAGCTCATAACTGCATATTATAATATATGTACTGGTATATATATTCTCTTTTCTTTGAATGTTGAATGTTCTAAGAAGAAGCCAGTGGGGTTTGGAAAAAGTGTATACCAGAGTAGATAAGCTCATGCGCACACTCGCTAACTCGGTATCAACACCCAACTCACTCAACAACTGAACTGGTAGTAAAATTCAAGCTGTTGTAAAATCTATCTATTTGATCCCTCACAATATGACAAGCCACGGCATACCGACTTTTTGGCATAGGATATCCGAACATTTGGTGGTTAGTACTTGTTACACTAAAAAGCACCCCGCGCAACCACATGAACGACACTTCTTAATTACTTATAGTACTTCATCTACAATTTTTTTCTAAAATCAACCATCGTCTATTCGGGATACAATGAACATCAATAACCATATGTCAAACCACAGCGACCCTAATAATGCCCCATTATTCACATCAATTGGATTATTTATTATTGATGAAATAGATTTTAATAATGGTAAAACCCAATCAACAAATGTTATAGGAGGAGCAGGAACATATGCAGGTATTGGAGCCAGATTATTTTTAACAACACCAGATTCTAGAAAAAAATCATGTTGGATTATTGATAGAGGATCAGATTTCCCAAAAGAAATTCAAGAAGAAATAGATAGTTGGGATAGTGGAGTTATATTAAGAGATACACCAAATAGGTTAACAACAAGAGCATGGAATAAATATGGTAATAATGAAACACGAGATTTTGGATATTTAACAGAGAAAAAAAGAATTGAAATTGAAGATTTAAAACAAGAAGGTTTATTAAATTCAAAAAGTTTACATATGATTTGTTCACCTGAAAGATGTGAAAAAGTTATTGATGATGGTTATAAAGGATTAGTAGTATGGGAACCAGTACCACCAGAATGTAAAATTGAAAATATTGAAGCAATTAAAAGAGTATTAAAAAAAGTTAAAATCTTAAGTCCAAATGCTAAAGAAGCAGCATCAGTTTTTAATGAACCTGAACCAACAACAAAATTAGAAGTAGAAATTTTAAGTGAAAGATTATTATCAATGATGAATGATGATGGAATTGTTGTAATTAGATGTGGGAAATGGGGTTGTTTAATTAGAACAAATAAAGAATTAAGATGGTTTGAAGCTTATCATAATATTGATAAACCAGAATTTAATGATGATTGTAAGATTGTTGATCCAACTGGTGGTGGTAATACTTTTTTAGGTGGGTTTACAATTGGTTATTTAAAAGATGATAAATATGATTTAGAAACTGCTGCTGTTTATGGTAATGTAGCAGCAAGTTTTGCAATTGAACAAGTTGGAATGCCAAAGAGAAAATTATTAGAAGATGGTACAGAATTATGGAATAATGTTAGAGTAATGGATAGAGTTGATACTTATTGTATGAGATATGATGTTTTTTTAAATAAAGATTAACATTAAAATACATAAATACATAAAAATAAAAAAAAATAATTAAACAAAAATAAATACTTTCTCTAAAATAAAAAGAACAATTCTAAGCTCTTTGCTTATACATTTCAGATTTAGATCTTACTATAAAGAATCACAGCTAAAGAATCATAGCCGTATTCTGAGTATATATAATGTATGTATACATAATTTGCTAACTCCCTACTGAAAATAAATTGAAATAAAGATCTATCGATTTCAACCTTGAAATCCAATAATTTTTTTTGGCTATACATGATAAGCGCTGTTCAATACATTAATCAATTGAGAGCAGACAATAAGCTACTATAGTATTCATACCACTCGTGTTTTTGCATGCTGTCCAGGGTTGATGAACCATTAATTACTGCCCTTGGAATGCTGTTGTTGTGTTTCTAAGAGACCTTATTACTTAGGCGTATAGCACCTTAAGAATTAATTAAAACTCTGAATAATTAATTAAGTACAAACGTAGAAATTACAGGAAAAAACCTCAAGTTAGATTAATCTATTAGCCAAAATAGCTTCTCATTATCTAGTAGAACGTTTACAAACACAAAACTAAAAATATAATAATAATAATTTCGTCACGGAAAAAAGTCGCGAAGGTCCAACATCGCCCGCGCAACCAAAGCCGCATAATTTGCGGCGAACATCACTAACCTTGAATTTTGATAAATTCATCAGTTTTTTCAGAAATTACACCACAAGATAGACCTTGTTCGACTCGTTTTTCAGTGATTTCACTTAAGAATGATAGAGTAATCCAAAGTAGTAGTATCCCAACTGCACACAATTGAAAAACTCCCGCTTGATCATATAATTCCCGATTACCGTGAAGGTTCTTACTAGCCTAACAGCAATTTTAAAAGCTGGATGATCAATTTAAAGATCTTTCAGCATTGATACTACAAGAATTATAAATGACTTGATGCCTAAAATTTTTTTTATTAAGCTACAACTCGATATTTTAGCAATTAATTGCCATGGATGTTGATGTAGGTTATAGCTGATTAAGGGTTGTTTAATAAGTTCAGCTAGTTGATATAACACTGGCCTGTATATAATAGCATTACCTCATAATAATTGATTACACTAAGCTTGTTTGGATATAGATTTATTCTTTCAATGCATCGAATTTTATCCAAATAGAGGTAGAGCATATAAAAACAGTCTTAAACATTGTAAAACAATATGCGATGGAACTCTATCAAACAAAAACTAGTAACTCAGTTATAATACCAGTTAGATCTTTCAAGTTTTGGACTCATTCACGTATTCCTAATTAAGAATTTCTTCAAAAACGCTATCCATGTTAAAGAACTGCACCGACCTGCTTTGCAATTATAATCACGCACAAAAATAGAAATTTAAGCGCCGATCTTTCAAAATATCAGAAATCACAACAAATAGCTTGTAGACGCTCTAAAATACTTATAATAAAAAATTCAATTGTAATTATTTTTCCTTCCTCTCCATTCTCTTTTTTTTTTATAAATTATTTTATAAATAATTAAATAAACCAATAAAACAACTTATTGAGGATCATTTATATTGACAAAACGCATAAAAATGATCAATGAGGATATTAATAATAAAGAGAATGAAGATACTAACTCATTACCATCAAAACCTCCAAAAAATATTAAGAATGGTGCTAAGCGCCAAATGGTACCATTAAAACAACCAAATGGGGAAATGGAATCTATTACAATTGGTAAAAAAGAATGGGATAATGGTAATGAACAAAGATTAGAACCAAGTTATACTTCTGAAGAAGATGTTGAAGAGGATGAAGAATATTTTGATGTTAAAGATTGTTTAGATGAAGATAATGAAGATGAAGAGTTCTTAAATGAACCAGAAGATAATCAACCAGTTACACCTACTGAAGAAGCTATTGTTAAAGATGAAAATATTCCAAAAGGTGTTAAAAGAGATGACATTAAATATTATGGTATGTTGATTAATTTATTATAAGAAACAAAACTAACATATTTAATAGGTAGATTAGAATTTGAAATTTCAAGATTTGATACTTCTTATTGTAAAAAAATTGAAGATCCCCAATTACAAGAAGGTGAAGTTCAAGGTTGGTTAGTTCAAATGCAAGGTAGTCAAACTGATAAATTAATTGAAGTTATTAAACAGTTGGCAACTGATTATAAAATTACTGATAAAACTTTTTTTGTTGTTAGTGAATTTTGGCATGGTTCAGGTTTAAGATCAAAAAAACCAATTATTGATTTAACAAGATTAAAAAAATGGGCTGATAAAGGTACTAATTTAAAAGTTTTTAATGCAACTGATGATTCGAAATCAATTATTATTGCACCAAAATATTGGGTTGGTGAAGTTGTTGGTACTGAATTTTTACATACTGATAATGATGATTATAAAAGAAGATCAACTATTTGCAAGTTTAAAATTCCAATAAAAGGTGGTACTATTATCAAATATTTTGGTGGTGTTTATGTTCCATCTGATAATGTTATTAATAAAAAAGCATTTATTAAAGTATTACTAAATCAATATTTAGAATTAAAAAAAAGTTAATCATATTTCACCAAATGATATTACAATTTATGGCGATCTAAATGGTTATGTATCTAAATATCAACATGCATTACATCGAGAATCAGAAATTTCTTTATCATTAGCTGGATTATTTGAAAAAGTTTTGGAAACTGATGATGCTAATTTATTAAAAAAAGCAGTTGGAATTTTTTCAACAAATAACAATATTAAAGATAAAAATGTTATTCCAACTATTATTAACAATGTTCATTCTGATGATGTTGAATCAGCATTAAAAGATAATTTAACCAGCGTTGATGTTAGTAGAACTGCAGCTCAAATTGATATGGTTGCAGGAAATGGTAATAATCCAATTAGAGCAGTTACTTTAAAACCAATTTCAGGATCTCATGTTATGGTTGGTTTTGTTACGAATTTCAATCATGATGCAGTTGCTTTACCACCAGCTCCTGCAGTTATTTTAGATGATCCTTATCAAAGTTATCAAAGTTTATTAACTCATGAAAAGAAAAATTTGAAGTATAGAGGATTAATTAAGCCAAGAATTACTAATGAAAAATCAAAACCTGTTCCTTATATTCATGATAATTGGTTGGATATAATTTTATCTACTTTTATTTCTTTAGTTGATGAAGGTGAATTATCATTTGTTGGTGGTGAATATCAAATGGAGCTTCATGATTTTTTAACTAGAATGAAAAAAGATTACCCTACCTTGGAATTTTCACCTTGGCCAGAAATTATTTTACGCGTTGTTGATAGATATCCACAACTTCGCTTTTTTAGTGGTACTCTTTTTTATAACCCAACACCATTAGTACCAATTAATTATGACTTTATATACAATATAATCAACAACTCAGCTTCTGGTATTAAAGTTAGTGATTTATATGATATTGTTGGACAAGAAGCTGCTTTGAATAGATGGAGATCAGACTGGAAAGATCTTGTTCGAGTTAAATTAAATTTTATTATTAGATATCATTATTTTGATAATAGAATATTTTTAACAAATAGAGATGATTATGGAATGATTAGAAATAATGTTGTTGAATTATTGAAACAATATAAATTACCATTAGAAGAATTAGTTGATATGGTTCATGAAAAAACTAAGTTCAACAAAGAAGCATTATTAGATATAGTTTATCGAATTATTAAAAGTTACAAAACCAACATTATTATGAAAAATGATAAATATTCTTATAAATATTGGAAATCATCATCTTCAACTACTGATTTTATCTTCAATACAATTAAAATCAATAATGATTACAATTATGTTTTGAAAAGTTTTTTAGATAAAAATGAAGATTCTTCATATACTACATCAAAAGCACATATTAACAAAATAATTCGTGGAACAAAAAACCTTTATTTAGAAAAGAATAATATTAAAGAAATTCCAAGATCTGATATGAAACAAATTGAAGGTCAAACTTTAGAATTAATGCGATTGAATGAAGATCAAGATTCAATTGTTAATAAAATTGTTTCAAAATATCCACATCATGCAATTAAAAAAGTTGTTAGGTTATATTCATCAACATGTTTTTCACATTTAAATCATCCAAATGGTGGATTAGCTAGTAATGTGGTATCATTTGTTGGTGATGGTACAGTTTCAGTTAGTGCTATTGCTGATTATTTTCATAATAATTATTATAAAATTTCAGGTGCTGCTTTAGGTGATTCATTATATTTAGTTAAAAGAGTAATTAAAACATGTGGTAAATTAAAAGTTAATAATGGAATGGTTAAAGTTTATCAAAAAACAATTCCTTATGGGGTATTACCAACATTAGCTAGATCATTTTTGGGTACCTTAGAAAAATCATTAGATGAAATTGTTGGCTTTATTTTCCCAATTTATAATGTTGATTTAAAAGATGATAATGCAAGAGAAAAAGTTAGATTAGCTTTAAGAGATATGAGAGATGTTACACAAAAGAATAAAAAATACAAATTAATTATTGATGATGAATGGTATGATAATATTGAACATTTAATTTATGTTAAGTTGTATACTGAAAATGATTCAACTCCTGAAAAATTATTAAATTTAATCAACAACAAATTTGGTAAATATAGTGATGATAAAAAATTTGTTATGAAATGGGTAAATAATTTTAAAAGAAAATTCATAAGTTCAAGAGATTCAGCAACAAGAATTGAAGAAATGATTGATAATTTATCATTAATTGTTGAAGTTGAAGAACCATTATCATTAACTCAAATTCATTCATTATATAATAAAACTTTTGGTAAAAGTTTTGGGGAATTAACAAGTTTAAAAATTGAAATTTTGTTAAATACTAATTATTTTACACCTAAAAATAATGGTTGGATTAAATCAATTTTAAAAGTAGAATTTAAAGGTTCAACTACATTCCCAAAAAATATTGAAGATGGTTGGGAAGCTATTCAACACTTTTTTGATACTTTTGATAAAGGTCGATTAAAAGAAATCGTTGAATTTTGCTTACCATTATTAAATTCAAACACTTGGAATTATGAATTTGTTCAAGAGTTGGTAGGTAGCAAACGTACAAATGGTCAACTATTATATGATGGTGGTATAGGTGGTTATTATACAATGGTTAAACCATTTTATCCTCCTTTTACAATTACTCATTCAATTGAAAGATTTTTAGGTAATGAAAATGGATTTAAAGAACAGGAAGAAATTATTAATCATGTTTATAATAATGTTTTTTTTCTTATTCCTCATCATTATATTAAAAAAAGAGTTTTGCGTTTATTGGAAAGAAAATTTGAAAAATCTGAAAATAATGGTGTTATTAATTGGAAAAAAAGAAAGAACTATTTTGGTTCTAAATCATCATTAGAAGAACTTCACCAATTATTGAATGAACATGGGGATCAAACCATAAAAGAAGTTGGGAGAATTATTCCAAAATTCAAACCAGAAATTTCAAGTGCAGATCCTTATATTTATAGTTATAGAAATGATAAAAATGTTGTTTGTTTCCATCAAGTTTATGATATTGCATTTGTTAATACTATTTATGCATTTGTTAGTGATTGGATTAGAAGAAATAAATCAAGAATTATTTCAAATGATTCATTAGAAGATCCAAAATTAAAACATGCAGATCTTATCACCAATTTAATTTTACCATTAATTAAAGAAACGTTGACTGGTTACTCTCACTATTCAGATGATATTGTCAAGAATGTTGTTACTAAATCAGTTGCAAACAATTTAAAAACTTTTAAAAGTAGAAAAGATCACGGTAAACCATCAATTGCTCCATTAATTGATTATGGTTATTATGATAAAGTTGAATTGAATAAAAATAATGAAGCTGAATCAAGTGAATCTAAACCAGTTAATGAACAAAAATTATATGTTGTTGATGATTTACCAGAATGTAGCTCTGCTACTGCATCTAGAAGAACTGATAATAAAACTGTTAATATTCCAAAAAATAATGCATCAAATACTAATAATATTGAAGAAGAATTATCACAACCACCAACAAAAAAAGTTAAAAGAGCCCCAATTGTTTTTAAAGATGATAGTGATGAAGATGATAAAGGGTCAACTGAAAAGAATAATGAAAAAAAAGGTAAAGAAAAATCAATTGATAATATTTCAGAAAGTAATGCATCAAATAGTAATGATATTAAAGAAGAAGAAGAGGAATTACAACCACCAAGAAAAAAAGTTAGAAGAGTTATTAAAGATGATAGTGATGAAGATTATAAAGAGTCATCAAATAAGAAATCAATCTCAAATGTTACAAGAAGAATAACTAGAAGTTTAACCAAAAAATGATTGATTGCTTATTTATATTTATATGTTCTTTAATTAATTATTCTATTTCAATATATATTTATTTTATTTATAATTTTAAACCTCAGTTTTTTATATTGTAAATTTTTTTGTACTCAAATGATAAATCATCAACATACATATTAAAAACATGATTCACCCTTTTAAAAAGACAAACTCTTCTAGCAAATAAATTTATTTGTTTATTTTAGACCAATTTTAATTATAAATATATTCTATTAGTAGTATCATAACAGCTTCTTGTAATGGAGCTTGTTTTGCATCAAATCATATATATCTACTGTATATTATAATGATTTAAATAACGTTACTACTACTAGTATCAGGATCCCGAATTTCAATATCCCAATCAAATACTTTAAAAGCACCAAGAATATAGACAGACTCGAATCAAATCAGTCTTCTAGATAGGTTAAAAAATTATTAAAGCTTAATTTAAATTATTTAGTTACACAAATGTGGAGATTAGTCTACCGTGAAAAAAACTTAAGCACCACAGCAAAAGCCTATCATCAGTTTTTGATTTGGAAATAGAAATAGAACATCTCGAATTCAATTTTATTGTCGATGCTTTTACTAGAAAAAGATTGAAGCAAGGTAAAAGCTACAAAAGAGGGAATAGTGTTGATAATTATACTGATCTCATTAATAACTTATCGTTTCAAAAGAAAACGCGTTTTACAAACACAAATTTAAAAACTAAAATAATAATAATTTCGTGACGGAACTACCACCATCATACCGTCACGGAATTCCCAACCACGCGCGCACAACAAAAAAAAAAGCCGCACATTTTGTGGTGAACATCACTAACCTTGATAAATTCATCAGTTTTTTCAGAAATTACACCACAAGATAGACCTTTTTGGTTTCGTTTTTCAGTGATTGCATGATGAGATTTTTTTTCGATATATGAATGAGGCAATAGCAGGACCTAATAAAGAACCATCACCAGCTGGTTGTAAAATCAAACTTCTATTTCGTTGTTGACCTAATAAATTTAAATATTCTTGAGTTCTTGATCGATGTTTTGGATATTTTTCAATAACAGTACCATCATAAGCAATAGTACATTGAGCCATTTCTTTTGGACAAATTTCTGCCAATGCAACTAAAGCAGCTGCTGTTAATGCACATGATCTAGTACTAATTGCAACAAAAATTGAACAAATCATTTTAATATCTTGATCATTAATTTCTTCATTATTTGGTAATGGATGATTTTCAATAAAAATTTTTTTACACATATCAAATTTGTTCAAATAATAATATTCTTCAATATCTGAACAAGTTTTTGATAATAAATTATATGGTTCATCAATACCTTTTGGCATTTGACCATTTAATAATTCACCTGCTAAAATCATATCTCTTAAAACTAATCTACCCATTTCACCAATATATCTACCAGAAGTTTTTTCTTCATAAGGTTGAAAACCTGGTTTTTCAACTTTTTCATCCAATTCTTTATCCCATTTAGTATCTGGGATAATACCACCACTTAATAATGAAGTTTCAGTATTAACTAAACATTGTTTTGCACCTTGTAAATTTAATCCTTTAACTTTATCACCCATTTCATTAACTGGTAATAAAGCACAACAATTTAATCCGGTACCTAAAATTAATGATAATTTTGTTGTTGTTGAATCATAAGCATGAGCAATTAATGATGCTAAAGTATCATTAACAATTGCTGTAATTTTAATTTTAATACCAATTTTTTTTGATGCATTTTCTAATTCTTGTTTTAAATCTTTACCAACAATTTCATCACTACATAAATAACCTTTACCCATTGGTTCTAAAATACCTCTTTCAATGGTAGTCTGTTTGAATGGGAAACTCCAACTTAATCCCATTAATAAATCATCATAATTAGAATCTAACCATTTTTGTTCAATTGCATAATCAATAGCATCTTTAATTTTATTACTAATCCATAAGAAAAAATCATCACCACTTAAACATTTGATTTCTTTTTCAACAATATGACTAACTTTATACAAAACTTTATATGGTAAATGATCTGGATCTTGCACTGTATGTTTAGCACCATGTAAAGAAACAAATGCAACTCTACATGTTGAACCACCTAAATCAACTGCTAATACATTACCTTTTTCATGTCCTGTTGGTAATGCAGTAACACAAGTTGGTAACATTGCTGGATTATTAACATCACTTAATCTATTTTTCATATCTTTCGATAATAAATCAATAATTTCATTTAATTTATCTGTAGTACATGTATTTGTTAAAATTTGTAAATCTTTTGAAATAACTGATGGTGATTGTGATGCTATATTAGCTGTTCTATTTAATGCTTTTGAAGCAATTTCTGGTAATTGATGTTTATCAATTTTATTATTATTATTGTTATTTTGGCTTGTTAGTTGTGTTGTAATCATATTATTAGTATTATTGTTAGTATTGGTTGGGGATATGGATGAGGGGGATGGATCTTTTTTGGAAGAATCTGGGGTTTTGTTGTTTATATATAATTTTGAATCGTGAATTGTTAATGTAGATTTTTCCTAATTGGAATTATTATTGAAAAAAAAAAAAAAGTTGCCTGTTTGTGGAGTAGTATTAGTGTATTAGTAGGAAAAAAGTTTTTCGTGTTACACTATTATAATTTAAAGTTTAATAGGATTGTGGAATTTGTGAGACCTCTATACTGTTCTTGATTAATAGTGAAATTTTTCAAAATAACGAATGAATATGGAAAGAAAAAAAAAAAATAGAAAGAGGAAAAGTAGACTTTTTCAGTAAATTTTTTTTTTTTTAAATAATTAAATTAAGGAATATAAAACCACCCAGATTATTCCAAAAAGATTGTATTAGTGTATTAGAAAAATGAAAATGTGATATTGAGGAAAGAGAGATTTTAGAGTAATGTAATAATTTTTTTTTTTTTTTTTTTGGAGATTATTTTTAGGGGTTATTAACACACTGGTAGCAGGAAAAAGCTTAAAAAAAGAGTGTAGTATCGACACTTAATTATAATAGACCTGGTCAAGTAAATCAAGGCTATAATCAAATCACTTGTAACAGCTTGAATCATTGTAGCATTACCAAATTAGGAAATATTTTGAGACTTAGGAAGCCTAGGCTACAAGCCGCTCGAGATGGGTTAGTAGTGCTTGAGTGCAGTAGTGTAGTGGCTGACTCGGCCACGTCTCAAAATTTAGTTATACGAAAGGTTTACATATAAGCTTTGTTTAATGGGTTGACCTGGCTAAAGGGGCGGGGCTGGCATAACATAGCATTTTCAGTGCTACGTAAAAATTAACAAATTTGGCTCATCATCAATCAATGTTAGGTTAATTACACTATTGTAATAGAATGTTTGACATCTAGAACACCCACCTATAATCGATCCCAATCATTGCACCACCCGGAAAAGAAAAGATCTATAATTAATTCTTTTTTAACTGTTAAGTATTAAGATATTCTATTATAGATGAGATTCAGATCATTGTTAGTAAAAAATTTTAGCTTACAATATTGTATTCATAGTGGTATTGGATATCGGAAGGTCATTATTATAATCTATAGGCTTATGATAGATCTAGTAGTACAGTACTACCTTTACATTATAATTTTTATAATATTACTTAATTTAGAATTTTTTCATAGAATATTAATCAATCTAATACACCATTCCGGATCTCCATAAATATTGTTTATAATAGAGATCTCGTAAGATCAGATTATTATATTTACGACAAAATAGTTACTACAGACTACTGTAATTATATTTTTAAGAATATTTAAAACTTTAAAAAAGGAGTTGTCCCATGGGGTATATTAACGTAAGTAGTTTGTGGAGTTGTGTGAACTCTATTAACGGTTTTTTTCTTATTCAACCAACCCCATGTTCATTTGATCACCTCATAATTGATTGACCATGAATCAAAACGGTATACTCTAATAGTAACTCTTATACCAGCTAACCAAGTTATGCTTAAAACAAATACCGTTGCACTATAATATTTTTTCAAAATTATACTATAGGCCTGTTATAACATTATTCAAAAGTGTCACATTTCGGGGTTTACCCTTACCAAATTAATGGATATATATATATATCTATAGCTACAAATTTTTTTTTTGACTGCTTCAAATTTACACTATAAGAGCTTATAACGAATTGTAATATATATAGCATAATGTGCCATAAGTCTATTTAAAACAGTATTAAATCATAATTAATATTTCAAAACTTTGGATACGAATAATGCAGGTTCAGGTTCATGATTGCAATTCATTTGATATCAGGTAATGGTAGGTTATTGTTGACTTATTTTGACCTTAAATGTAATACTTTGTATTCTAGACGTATATATCGAATACATCATGATGTACTTTGGATACATCCTCAATGTAGTCATAATTGAACCACCACGCGTACCAGGTATATACCCTTAAGTTAAGCTAAAGCCCTTAGCTAGGCTGAAGTACTATACTTTAAAATTGTTTTTCTTTGAACCTTGATTATTCGTATCAGGATGTTTCTCCAGGTTTACTTAAAAAGGTACCATTTATCATGATTTTTAAGTACCCATGGTTGTCCTGTAGTTAGTGCCTACAGTGTACCGCTCTCTAATGGTCCAAAATAAGGATTTCAAGGCCGAAAATGCTCACTGTGAGGTGAGTCTAAGGTGTATCCTGTAAGGTTACATGAAAAAAAAAAAAAATCTGGGGCAAAAAAAAAGGTCCGAATACACTATAAATTGTTTCTGGGGCAAAAAAAAATTCCCCGATTTCGACCTTCCGTTCCGATCACAGACACAAGCTTGAGCGTTTTAGTACGTTTGTAGTGTAACACTAACATTTAGACCATGATGCACTCCAAAACAAACCCTCAATTTTACCATAGGATCCCATTAATAGTATCATAGCTAAGTATTACCAGGTATGGTTGATGACAAAAAATTTTCAATCCAGATCAGAAAAAAAATTCTGCAGGTAATTTAGAACATATACTGTAACACTACAAGCTGGGCTAAAAAAGAATTCCATTTGGCACTGCCAACTAAATTGTTATCATTTGGGGTGATAAAGCTTGCAAATACTTGAACGGTACACATATATATTTATAATTAAGTGGTGGCACCAGACGTCAGTACTACTATCGATTAATAGATTAATAGCTAGCTAGACTATAGACTAGATTAAACCGAGGTCCTTAAAATACGAGTGTACAAACCGGAAGGCCTGAACAAGTGATATGGTGCGGCTTTTGATGCATATCATGTTAATGCTGTTAGAACCATCAGGTACCTGGTACCAGCTATAGCTCATCTCCAATCACGATCTTTAATTCTCTACAGTACAATATATATGCATAAATTGTATAGATATCATCTATTACAGTATAAAATACACCAATGCACCCCATTAATAACTACAGATACAACAAAATCAATCAAAAAAATAAAAAAAAAATAAAATAAAATAAAAATATATAATAAATAAAAAATCTAGATTAATGGAAATAACCTAAGTTAACAAAGGTTAGTAAAAATTCTTAGCATCATTAACAACTCTTAAATATCTTCTCCAATATCTAAATCCATTATCAGAATAAATACTTGCTTGACCATCACTAACACCGTCAATAACACATCTTTCAAATTTTTGTAATTTAAATTGTCTAACCCCACAACCAACTAAACCAAGAGTAAAAATATTTGTTAAATCTTTATATTCAGGATCAGTTACAACTCCACATAATCCACCAACTCTTGCATCATCAAATTCTAGAATCCAAGGCATAAATCCAGCCATTGTTGAAGATCTTGTAAATAATATAATTGAACCAACAATTTTTTTTTTCAAAGGATCTAACGCAACAATAATTTTTGAATTATCATTTGATGCATGATTATATAATTCTTCTAAACCTTCAAAATGTGAATAATGTTTTGAAATAATTTGTTTAACTTCTTTCATTCTTTCATCATCATTTGATTGACAATGATCAAATTTAATTCCAATCATTTCTAATTCTGATATTAATTTTTTACTTGGTTGCCAATCTTGTAAATTTGTTAATAACATTGTTGATCTTGAACTAACAAAATTTGATAAATTTTTATTTGATGGTATTAATGGTGGAGTTAATTCTTTATTATTATTAATAATAATATTTGAATCATTTTGATCAATATCCCATCCTGCTTGTCTAAACCATTGGATATTATTATTTATAATTGAATTATTAATTGGTCCATCATCATAATAACATATTCCTTGGAAAAATGATGGTATTAATGAACTTCCTAATTGAATTTTAACACATTTTTGTTCTTGTATTAAATATTTTAATGCTCTATCATGTAATGATCTACCAATTGACATTCCTCTTCTTGATGGTTCAACAAATATCATTGATATACATCCAACTTTATTTGGATATACCCATGTGGCACAAAATCCATATAAATTATTTGTACTTGAATTTCTAACAACAAAATGTACTTGTTCTTCATTTTCATTTTCAATTTTTGGTGGTTTTAACATTTGAAATGCTTCTAATCCAGGTCCTAAATGTCTTTCAGGAAAACAATTTTCCCATAATAATTTTAATCTTTTCATATCTCTTTCAAAACTCCATTTTTCTACCAACCATTTTGATCGATTATTACTTGTTGTTGAATTACTTATTCTACTTCTTTGATATAATCCACTACCTGGGAAAGTTCCTTTAGCTGGTAATTCTCCAAATAAAACACTTGCTGTAGTATCTAAAGCTTCACTTGTGAATTCATAACAACATAAATAAGTTCCAATACCTCTATCTAATGCAAAATCATAAGGACTTGATGCTGCAATTACTATAAAAGGCTTTCTTTGTTGTTGACAAATCATTGATACATGTTTAGTTAATCCAACTTGATACATATTTCTACCTGCATCAGTTGTAACTATTATAATTGCTTTTGCTCTTTCTAATAAACTTTCATGTAAACTAATTAATCCATTTGCTGTATATGAAGCATGTAATACTTTACCAGTATGTCTTTTTGCTAATGATTGACCAAATTCTTGAAAAACGTTTTCTCCTAATAATAAATGTTCATTTTCTTTACAATGTTTTGTTGATATAATTGGTGTAACTAATGGTGATAATAATAAAATATCTGCATCAACTTCAATTGATTGTGATAATGGTATATATTTTGCATGATCTCTTAATAATGTTATTGAATTTTCATATACTGTTTTACTTAATAAATAATGTTCTTTTTTTAATTGTTTAATAAATTCTAATGGTTTCGGATTTAATGCTTCTTCCCAACTAGTTCTCTTTCTTTTTAATGCCATAACTCTTTCGGCAGCTTGATAAATTTGTGATTCATCTAAAATTCCTGATTGTACTGCACCAAAAATCCCACTAATTGCTTCTAATTGTAATCTATAACTTGTACAAACTAGAATAACATCACATCCTGCAACTGCTGCCATCACAGTCCCTTGTTTAATACCAATATTTTCATATAAAGCATCCATTTCTAAACATTCACTAACAATAACTCCATCAAATCCCATATCTTCTCTTAATAATTCTCTAACAATTCGTTCTGATAAACATGCATGCATTTCATTCATTGCAATTTTTGGTAATGCACATCCTCCAACCATTATAGCATCCATACCATATTTCACACATTGTCTAAAAGGAATTAATGCTGAAGTTTCTAATTGATCAATACCTTCTGCAACAATTGGTACACCTAAAATACTATCAACATATGCTGATCCATATCCAATAAAATGTTTAGAACAATGACCTAAATTTCCTTCATTAAATCCATCAATATATGCTTTACCATATTCTGCTACTTGATTTGGATCATCCCCCATTGTTCTAACTCCTAATAATCTATTTGCAGAACTTGCCAAAACATCTAATACAGGACCTAAAATCCAATTTAATCCAACAGATTTTAGTTCTTTTGCAGTTGCTTTTGCAACTTCTTTTGCAAGATTTAAATTTTTACCTGCAGTAACTGCCATACAACCAGGAAATTGTGATAAATATTTATCATCATATAAATTATTTAACATTCCGCATTCTTCATCAACTGCTATTAATAATGGTTGTTCATGACCTGAATCATATGCTATTTTTTGTAAATTATAAATAAATTCTCTTGTTGAAGGTACATCTTTCATATTTTTCACTGATAGTATAATTGACCCTACTTTATTAATTTCAATTAAATCACGTAATTGAGGTGTTATTTCATAACCATTTAATCCAACCATAAACATTTGTCCAATTGCTTTGGACAATGGAGAATTGTAATCCATTTTGTTCTATTGGTTTTTTTTTTTTTTTTTAAAGTTTTTTTGGTAATTTGGTTGGGTTGGTTATGGTAGTCTATTATTAATTTTTTTTTTTTTTTTGGTTAGTACTATTTATTATTATCGTGGAGAGTGTGGTGAATTATTTTTTTTTTTTTTTTGATTAAATTTTGGAGTATCAATGTTATAATTGGGAAGATTGAGTTTCTTGTGCACATGGTACTCTAGAATCGAAAGAAAATTTTCCGTGACGGTATTGTATTTTTTTCAGATAAGGTTAAAATTACATTGTTACACTTTGAATTTGTGGGGTGACGCTAATGAGAATTGTAAGCTTAAGCATTTGATAATGCTGCTTGGAGCCTCCGATTACTATGTCGGAGGTCCGATGTTAGTTTTACAATGTCCTTGATAATTTCTCATGCGTATTTAACAAGTTTTGTATGTTTAGTTTAACGAGAGTCAGATTTTACTTAAACGAGTTGGATTATTATGTTAATTTATAACGTTGGTGTATTCCGTGCATTTTATGGGGTTCCTTGGTTGGTTATTTAGGAAGTTAAACTGACCAGTAAAGTTTTATATATTGGTAGTGGCATGCATGTAATTGTAAATTGTAGACCTCAGTATTAATTTATTATACAGTATATATATAGAAAGATCTTTATATATATATATCCTAATAGAAATTTATAATTAATTTATATCAAGAATATTCATTAATAGATGTACACTTAAGTATATATATATAAAGATCAGCAGGGGTTTAAGCTATATAAGATCTCGAGGATCCAGATGCACATGTACAGACGTCTACATACGTACAGTATATATATAAACTTCGCCAGTTAATTAGTTAACTAATTATTCATACTATTATATATAATTAATTGATCAAAGATGAATATGATTGATGATATCAGTTCAATAAATTAAGTTTAGGTATACATATAACGTTATATATACCTTAAGTGCAAATATCTTTAAGTGTGATGAAGTTATATATGTGAATATATTAAAATAATAATGGAAATTATAACGATCTATATATATATTCGACAACGTACGTTCGAGTACTAAAAATTGATATCCAATTAATTGAGCGCCAACATATATCTATATATAGAATATATAAAGACGCGTATATCGAAACCTTTCAAATCCTGGTGTATCTATAGCTATTGTTTTTCTTAAGTAATTAGTTGAATGTATACCTCTAACTATACTAGCACTCTATATGTATTAAAGCATACAGTATATATGTACAGTATATATATAATAATGAAACTTACAGTAGTAACTGTATGCCCATATAGGCCTAAGCATTGCAATTATTGCCGTAATCTATATAGATCTAATCAGATAATTAATAATTTTCTTCTACAATAATTGACGTAGCATCAGGGCTTGATACAGATCAACCGCCACAACGATACCCCCTTACGAAGGCATCACCGGGCTGGCCTTCACCATATAAGATTAGCTATTAAGTAAGGATATCAGACCAAAAAGAGCCTCCTATTGAGGCGAAAAGTGATCCTCTACCTGGTAGGTAAGCATAAACTGATTTGATACAGTTAATCTCCTAAGCTTTTTTTATAACGGTTTTGTATCATCCATGTGCACAGTGCAACCAAAAAATTGGATCTGTGGTCCACTCAAAGATTCTGAGTCAAACAATTTTTTTCCAATTTTTTAGTGGACCCATTTAAATTCATCCCATTATAATACATGTAATTTTAAACTTTCAGTCCGCTGTCAAATTCCTAAGTAACCTAAGTGTCAACCTGGCCTGAACTGGTGGAAAAAAAAAATTTTTTTTTATTCAGGGTGCAACATAATTTCGAAGTAATATTTTTTGGACGTGTGATCTGTGCGCGTGGGTTGGCTAATATCCATGTATTGTAAAAGCAGTATTACTCAAGCAGTTGTAAGCAGTGTAACAGTGGGTTTAGACATTTTTTTGGAATATGCAGTTTAATTGAAACCCCAGATTTTTTTTTTTAATTAAGCTTTAACCTGGAATCCATTTAAATATTACAACTGTAATTCAATAATGATCGATGAATTGTTCTTAGACGTTTTTTTTGCATGTACTTGCAGATATTTTATAAGCCTGGTTTGAAATTACTTTCTATAGCGCTGGCGCCTTTAAAGAGTACCTCAGGTTACCAGGTACTGTATTGCTTAATAATATATAATTAATATGATGATGGACCTACAGAACATTTCGAATAAATTATTTATAATTGGATGCTACGTTAAGTATGGGTAAAAAACTTGGTTTCCAATAGGAGCCTATTATTATTTATTCACTGTTAATAATTATAATTAATTTGTAATATTATACAATTTAAATAATACAATTAGTTAATTATCCATGATGATTGCAATGAAGGTAATTACTGATAATTATAATGACCACAAAAAGTGTATCCATACATGTATATCTGGATATTGAAACCGAGCGCTATAATATATATATTCTGCTGTTATAACTATATTTAAGTGCGTGTGGGGTGTTAATATTGTTAACCTGGGTACAGCCATGGTTCGAGCAGATCTTGATATCGTATATGAATGTATATATATATACAACCAGTGTGTATATATCATTATTAATTATAATTAAATATAATATGTATATCGATTCTGGTTAGATTGCTGCACAATTCTATGTAGATATACATGTACTTGTATATAGATACGAATATTATAATCATCATCACACTACACTGTACTACATGCATGTAGAAATCAAATTTAAAATACATGTAGACTATTTACGCCGTAAACCCAGGATAATACACCAATTAATTAAGAGAGTAACATTAAATGATTGAAGACAACATCATTGAAAATTTAACAATTACCAACTGGTACCTGGTAAAGTGTACACCAATTGAGTATATGATTAATTATTATTAAATATATTTATAATTATAATTATTATTATGGTTCTAATATTAATTATAAATAAATAATTACTGTTACTAAGATCTACTTTCATACAATAATAATAATAATATCTGGATATGATCCATCCATTATAATATTTTCACTAGTACCTTAAAAACTTCGAGAACAAGCCTGAAGGTTCTAAAAAATACCATCATAAATCGATGCACTTGAAATAATATTTTTATATATTTTGATAGTTAGTGTTCGATGATGATATTTGGATATGGTACCGTATGGTACCAGTACCAGTACCAGAGGATCGATTGATCATGATAGTAGTAGCGTCATTGAAGAAATTTGTTAACTGTATAAATTGGTTGTAATGTCAAATTCAGTAACAATGTTAACCTACATATTACTGTATGTATGTTGTTGTATAATAGCTGTACCAATATTCAAAGTACATATGTACATATAATATTATTAGATACTGGTATCCAGCACAAAGTAGTTATGTGCTCACGGGTATGCTTAGATGTAAAACTAGTGCTCCATCGATAAATCTATATCCATATATATATACTTTATGTTGAAAGTGTTTTAAATTCTTAATAATCCGATAGATCTTTAAAATAAAATCTGATAATTAATTAATTGATAACAAATTATCACCTTAGTATGTGATGGGTCGATTTGGAACAAACGTTGGTAACAAAATATTAATTATATATATATATATATGTATACTATAGCTGCTGTGTATATATGAGGTAATTAATCAAGGTCTCGGGTATACTGGAATCTTTTTTTTTGTATACGGGTAAGATGGATACTTTGATTAAATTCTATAGTATAATATACATATGAATATATCTTATACCTCAGTTAGCCGCGATTCAAGTGTGATCTAGAGCTTATTATGAAAGATCTATGGTATACTGTAGTCGACTACTAAGATTCATACTTACAGCAGTTATATATAATTAATATCTTAGCAATATTACTCAAGCTGTATATATCTATATCATATATGATATAATATATATCAGCTGCTCTAGATATCAATATTCTGGTTATAAATTTGTGTGATGATATCGGATGTACCAGTTTATAATAGGTAGCCATAGGTTTATTATACTTGAATCTTATATATCGAATTCTATACGTTGCTACGTATAGCATTTTGTACCTGAATATTAAATATCATGATGATGATCATTGGGTTAGAACTAAAATACGTACATATATCATGTTTATTTACAGATGGTACAATTGTAACCCGGATTGTTATCCATTTACAACATATACCTACATGTACCGTGGTAAATTTCAAAGACCTTTTCTCCAAAAAAACAAACCCTGAAAGAGACGTCTGTCCTACTGTAGTTGCTGTTACATGTATTACATCCGGGTATTCCAAACCCAATTCCTATAGCTATAGTAAACAGCTATATCCCCCACGTTTTTTGATATCTGATATGGTTATATAGTATCAATAGTTACAACATATCCATTGCAAGTATTCAACACTGGATTGATCTAATAAAACCTTTTTTTTTTTTTTTTCAATTCATCTGATTAAAATAAATCTCCCCAGATTTCTTAATATAATCAAAATAGGTAATCCAAACTCATTTATTACCCAATCAAGTAATCCACACACTCTATTGTACACTCTCTTAATCTCTTTTTGATCTAAAACAAGAGAAAAAAAAATTTCCATTTACTTGGGATTACATAGTTATCTACTACACTAATCAAAGCTTAAAAATATTAAAATGACCCTGCAATCCATAGTAATGAAAAGATGCCGACGTTTAAGCCGTGGTAATCGGCGATTCTAGAGCATTAAAGTTTTTTCTTTCTTGATGTTACAAAGGGCTTAAAGTAGCTAAACAAAGCTTAAATGAGGGTTTGTAGTGTGTGGCTTGTGCTTATGCTGTGGGATTATGTAATAATCCTTTAATTTCTTTTTTTTGAATTTTTTTTTTTTTTTTAATGTAGCATTTAATATACTACTCATTACTACTGCTACTACTACTACTACCACCAATACCAATACTACCAAATACTACTAACTACCAAACAAACATACTACTTTTTCTTCTTTTCATATATATATAATAAATCAAAATTCCAATAAAATTTTTTTTTATTTCTTCTCTCTCTTCTTTTTAGTTTTCTCTCTTTTTTTTTCTAACATTTTTCAACAAAAAAACTTTTACTAACTTTAATACTAACAACAAAAAAACATAAAAAAATGGGTGATATTCATATTGATCTTTCAAGAGTCTCTTCATCAGAAAATAGTGAAGCTGATGGATTAAGTGATATGTTACAAAATTCAGCCTTATCATCACCGGCTTCCGGATATAATTATGCTTCTGATGCGGCTTTTGCTAATTCCTCTACAAATCATCAATATATTCATTTTGTTAATGCTACATTATGTGAAGCAGGTGAATTATTTCCAAATTCTGATTTATGGGTTGATTGTGTTACAGGATTTATTGTTGAAAAACCAAATCCATTACCAGAAAATTATCAAACTATTGATTTAAATAATGATGTTATTTCACCAGGTTTTATTGAAGCACAATTAAATGGTTGTTATGGATTTGATTTTAGTGATTCAAAATATGGTGATGGTAGTCCAAAAGCTTTTAAAAATGCTTTTGCTCAAGTTGCAAGAAAATTAACAAAATCTGGTGTTACAAGTTTTTGTCCAACTTTACCTTCAACTTATAAAGATGTTTATCATAAAGTTTTACCATTAATGAAACCTGAAAGATGGGATGTTGGTGCTGAAAATATTGGTTTACATTTAGAAGGTCCATTTTTAAGTCCTCAAAAACCTGGTTGTCATCCTCAAGATGCTTTAAGAACTGCTCCAGAAGGTATTGATAGTTTTTATGATGTTTATGGTGAAGATAATTTAAAAAATAATGTTAAAATTATTACTGTTGCTGCTGAACAAGAAGGTATTATGGAATCAATTCCAGATTTGGCAAAATTAGGTTTAGTTGTTTCATTAGGTCATTCTGTTTTAAAATATAATGGTGGTTGTGAAGCAGTTCGAAATGGTGCAACTATGGTTACTCATGTTTATAATGCAATGAAACAACCTCATCATCGTGATATGGGTTTATTTGGTTTATTAGGTGCAAATGAAAAAGATTTGACAAAAGAATTGGAAAATCCTCCATCATCAGTTATTAGAGATCGACCATATTTTGGTATGATTGTTGATGGTATTCATGTTCATCCTGCTGCTGTTAAAATTGCTTATAATGCACACCCTGAAGGTTGTGTTTTAGTATCTGATGCAATGGCTCCTGCTGGTTTACCAAGTGGTACTTATAAATGGGGTGAACAAACTATTGTTAAACAAGGTTTAAAATTATTTTTAAATGGTACTGATACTATTGCTGGTAGTGCTGTTGAATTAGATATTGCAATTAGAAATTTAATGAAATGGTGCAATATTGGTTTAGCCGAAGCTATTAAAACTGTTACTACAAATCCTGCTAAAGTTTTGGGTGTTTTGGGTAGAAAAGGTACTTTAAAAGTTGGTGCTGATGCTGATTTATGTATTTTGGATGATTGTGGTAATATTAAATCTGTTTGGAAATTAGGTAAAAAAATTTATCAAGCTCCAAAAAATCAACAACCAAATTAACTTTTTTCTTAGACTAATTTTTACTAACCTACACACAATACCCCTTAATGCATTTTTCAAATTCTTTATTATTTATTTTTTTTATATATTGTTTATAGCTAATTTTTTCCTGTATAATAAAAAAAAAAAGTTTCTCTAATTAACTATTGCTCATTTTTGTGAATTTTTTTTGTATAATATAAATAATCTTGATAACTTACTGCAGTACTTTCACCTTTATATCTTTCAACTTGTACACCTAATTTTAATAATTGATCCAAATTTTTAACATTAATACCTGCTTTATTAGCTAAATGCATCAAAGTTTCTTCTTTATCCCAACCAAAATCAATCATAACAGATGGTAAAAAAGTTGCTTCACCTTCACCTTGACCAAATTCAGCTCTAATACCATGTGTACCAACTTGCCAATCAAAAGGATCATTTACATATTCAAATTCTTTTAAAATTGTAACTGAACATTCTAATGATGGTAATTCTTTAATTTCAATTGGTTTAAATCTTGTATCTTCATTAGCAGCAATTAATGCATATCTTGGTACTCCTTTAATTAATTCTATTGGTGAAAATGTACCAATACATCCTCTTAAATCTTTTTCAATATGAGTATGTAAATAATGTGATTTAATTGTATTCCATGTAATAAAAATTGGATGTGAACCTGGATTAATTATTTCTTCTCCAATAATTTCTTGATAAGCTGATAAGGTATGAATTGTTCGATTTTCTAATTTTGATACTAATGAATCAAATGCATAACATGCAATAGCACTAACTGGTTTACTCATTTTTTTTTTTATATATTTCTATGATCTGCTGTTGGATAGCGCTTTTCTCTTTTCTTTGATGGGTGGTGTTGATAATTGTCTTATCAATGTTGATGGTAAACAACAGCAATAAATCAGCTGCGCGATTTTTTTTTTATCGAGAGCTCTTGGGAGATTGAATTGGCGCTTATCTTTGATATAGCTGAGTACTATTGTGTTGTAGTTTTTCTGCGAGAAAAAACGTGGGTTATATATATACAGTAAGCTAGCTTGTATACATATATACCGTGACGGAAATTCAGCCACAAGCCGCATTCCCTATGGAATCACACGTGTAAAGTCACATATTTCTGATGGATCTGGATACATGTTATCTTGAAATCAAAGTTGTATAGTAGTATACGTATACTAACTATATCCCAATGGTTGTTATAATAATCTATTGATATATAGCTAGATTCATGCATTATTATTAAGTTTGTGATTAATTGTAAGAACTATTATAATTATAATTACAATTATAAAAGCATAAACAAAACTGCACATGTAGGTATGTACGAGTACAAATGTACGTGTAACTAACGATATATATTAAATTTCAAGTTATAACTATAGCACGCGCGCTAGCTATAGATATATATAGTATACATGTATCGAGTACTCTTAAAATACCCGTTCGTATAAGATCTTTTCATATACATGCTAGAATTAAAAATGGTTTCAATTATAATTTTGGGTTGAATTTTATAATATTGTTGCAATTTCTTCAGCATTCTTAAAGCAATTGGAGGAATACTAAAATGATAATTAACTACCAATAAAGATATAGCCTAGGCTTGGCTAATTCCATATGCTGTATCATGATATAATCTGTATATCTGCTGTCAAAATTTCCAGTCAATTTTTTGGTCGATACCAAGTAATTATAAGTATGATAGGCTTAAACTACCGTACTGTAACTACCTTTATTTCAGCCGTGCAACGTGTCTTAGATATTCTAAATTGGTCAGCATAAAACGTGTAGCTTATGTAATCAATTTTTTCTTTAAGCGATTATTCCAATGTTGGATGCTTAATCCCGATATCGGCGATAGCCACAAAAAATTTTTTTTTTTTGTTCTGCAAAAATTTTTTCATCAATCATCAAAATTGCACCATTGACCCTCTTTTTTACTGCAATTCGGATGTAGATAATATAATGAGAATAAGTTCAAGATGTGGGGTTTTAAGAATTATGAATCCAAATTATTATCCTATGGAACTAAGAGGGATATAATTTCCTTAAATGAATAGTTAAATAATAAATAATAAATAATATAATTAAATTATAATTCATTAATAACATAGCTTTTTTTTTACAGCCAATTGAAAAACCTATCAATGATAGTCAATCCATTTATGCTGGGGATGATCTTTTTTTTTTTTCGTTGAATCATTATTAATCACCATTCTTTAAGCTTTATTAATGCATTACTGAAACATCCCAATTCCTTTTCTCCCATTTGTAACATTTTCGTTCATTATATTTAACGCAGCTTAAGTCAGCTTTGGCCGCCTATTTTTAAAAAAAATTGCGAATTCAAGACACCTTTACCATTTACTCATACTTTTTAACCTAACTAAACACATATAATACATATTATCCATACAACAGGTATTTAAACAGAACAAAATGCAGTTTTTTGATATTTTAAAAAATTATACAGTTATTGCAACTTTACTTTCATATACAACTTTTTTAACAAACATGACTGCTGATAAAGATAATAGATCAATTTCACCAAATTTAAGAGATATTCCAGAAGGATCAGAATTAGCTACTGTTGCAGGTGGATGTTTTTGGGGTATTGATAGAGCATATAGAAAACATTTTGGTAATGGTAAAGGATTAATTGACTGTCGTGTTGGTTATACTGGTGGTAATTTAGATGAACCAACTTATAAACAAGTTTGTACAAATACAACAAATCATGCTGAAGCATTACAAATTGCATATGATCCAAAAATTGTTAGTTATGAAGATTTATTAGAATTTTTTTTCAAAATTCATGATCCAACTACATTAAATGCTCAAGGACCTGATGATTTTGGTACTCAATATAGATCAGCTATTTTCACTCACAATGAAGATCAACAACAAAGAGCAGAACAAGTTTTAAATAAAATGCAAAAAACTTTTTATAAAAGAAAAATTGTCACTGAAATTACTCCAATTCAAATCTTTTGGGATGGTGAAGAATATCATCAAGATTATTTGGAAAAAAATCCTGAAGGTTATGCATGTCCTTCTCATTTCTTGAGAACAAAAAGTGAATATACTGATGAAGAATTAGCTGAACAAGCTAAAAATGATAAAGACGAATTGTAATTTTATGTACCTTTATTTATTATTTTAATTTATATATTTTTATTGTAATTTCCATATTCCATATTTTAATCTTTCTTTTAGTATTTTTCCTATAGTATCAACACGGCTTATAGAGAATGCGGCGGATAAAATTTTTTTTCAAAAAAAATATGTATAAAGCGCACCTCAAACGTGAGGCTGAAAAAAATTTTTTTTTTTTTTTCACTATTTACTGATAAATTTTTTTTTTCAACATCAAATTTTTTTTTTTTATCATTAAATAAATTTTTTTTGTTTTATCAACATTATAATATCACCAGAAAATACTAACAATAATGGGGGTTAAAAGAAAAACAGAAGATTTGGAAGATTCAACAAAATCAACCCCATCATTATCATCTGTTATTCAAAGTGAAGAAGGTGCATTCCCTCGAGGTGGTGGATCTAAAGTATTATCATCATTAGAAATCAAACAAGCGTCTAATGAAGCACATAAAAATGTTTTATTTGGTAATAAAGATGAACAACCAAAAAAGAAGAAACAAAGAAAGAATCACAAAAATAAAAATGATAAAATAGATAATACTAATAAAAAGAAAAAAATAAAAACTGATGCTGTTGCATTTAACAAATTAGTTACTGGTGTTAATGTTATTGGTCAAATTAGTGAAATTAATGATTTAGATTTAGCTATTAGTTTACCAAATGGATTAACAGGTTATGTACCAATCACATCTATTAGTTCAGAATTATCCAAAAAACTAGAAGATGAAGATAATGAAGATGAAGATGAAGTTGAACTAGAAAATATTTTTGAATTAGGTCAATGGGTTAGAGCTATTGTTACTTCAAATACATCAGGTCAAGCAAATACAAAAAAAAGAATTGAATTATCATTAGAACCAGAAAAAGTAAATTCAACGTTATTTGATGAAGAAGATGATTTAACTAGTAGTGGGATGATGTTACAAGGATCAATTAAATCAATTGAAGATCATGGTTTAGTTATTAATGTTGGATCAGAAAAAATTTTTGGTTTTATTAGTAAAAAAGAATTAACTAGTGCAGGAATTGAAAAATTAAAAGTTGGTGGTGTATTATTATTATCAGTTTTAAATAAATCAAGTAATGGTAGAACATTAACTTTAACTGCATTATTAAATTCCAAAAAAATTCCACAATTAAAAACATTATCAAATAGTACAAGTTTATTATCAGGATTATTAGTTGATTGTGTTATTACAGATATTACTTCAACAGGTATTTTAACCAAAGTTATGGAATTTGCTGATGGGGTTATTGATTTAACTCATTTAAATACTTTTAAATTATCAGAATTTTCAGTTGGTGATAAATTAAAGGCAAGAGTTACATGTTGTTTTGGAGAAAATAAAGTTCAATTATCATTAAAATCAAATGTTGTACAGTTAACAAAAAATAATTTTACAAGTTCAAGAGGTGAATTTGTTGATTGTAAAGTTCAATTAGTTTCAAGTAATGGATTGTTTGTCTCATTTAATAAATCAAAAGATTTTGGATTTATTCATATTAGTAATGTATCCGATAAAGCAATTGAAGATTTACAAACTGAATCAAAATATGAAAAAGATACTAAACATAAAGCAAGAATTATTGGTACATCATTATTTGATAATTTATATTTATTATCAATGACAAATTCAATTATGGAATCTAAATTTTTAGTTTCAAATGATATCCCAGTTGGTGAAATTATTCAAGGTACTGTTGAAAAAATTTTACCTGGTAAAGGTATTCAAATTAAAATTTCTGATTCAATTAGTGGATTTGTTGATGATTTACATTTATCTGATATTAAATTACAACATCCTGAAAAGAAATTCAAAAATGGACAAAAAGTTAAAGCAAGAGTATGTATACTTTATAAAAAAAAAAAAAAAAAAGAGGAACAAAAAACTAACAAAACTTAATAGGTCTTATCTAATGATAAAAGAATTAAATTAACATTAAAAAAATCATTATTAAATACTCAAGAAGAAATTATTACAAATTATGATCAAGAAATTGGTACCAGATCACCAGGAGTTGTTATTATGTTAAAACCTAAAGGTGCAATTGTTGAATTTTTTAATAATATTAAAGCATTTTTACCATTAGCTGAAATGTCAGAAGCATTTATTTCAAATCCAGCTGAACATTTTAATGTTGGACAATGTGTTTTGGTTAAAGTTTTATCTATTGATAAAGATAATGAAAGAATGACAGTTAGTTGTAGAAGTGGTCCAGATACTACTGATGATTTTAATAAATTACAATGTGGAGAAATTGTTAAAGATGCTACTGTTATTGAAAAACCAAATAATACTGTAGTTGTTGTTTTATCAAATGGTATTAGAGGTGTTATTCCAGCAGGTCATTTATCAGATGATGGAGATTCAAAACATAAAGTTGGTTATAAAAATATTAAAGTTGATGATAAATTATCAAAATTAGTTGTTTTAGAAAAAGATGATAATAAAAAAATTGTTACATTATCAGCAAAACCAAGTTTATTTAAAATTCCAAAGAAATTTAGTGATATTAAACAAGGAATGAAAGTTTCTGGTTATATTAAGAGTATTACACAAGCTGGGTTATTTGTTGGGTTTGCAAATAAATTAACTGGATTAGTACCAATTAATGAAGTATCAACTGATTTTATTACTGATTTGAATGAAAAATTCACAATTAATCAATCATTAACTTGTAATGTTTTATCAATCGATGATAAACAACAACGATTTATTTTATCATTAAAAGAATTAGCAGTTCAAAAGAATAATAAAAATGAATTTGGTCCTGGCTATATTACAAAAGCTAAAATTGTTTCAATTAAAGATACTCAAATTAATGTTTTAATTGATGAAGATAAACAAGGTAGAATTGATGCATCAATGGCATTTAATAATATTAATGAAATTAAAAATTTAAAGAATCCATTATCACAATTTAAAAAAAATGATATTGTTAATGTTAAAGTTATTGGTTATCATGATGCAAGAAATCATAAATTTTTACCAATTTCTCATCGGAATGCTACTCATATGGTTGCAGAATGTAGTATGAGAAAAGAAGATTTAGAATCAGATGAACCATATACTACAATTCAATTAGATCAAATCACCAAGAATAGTGAATGGAATTGTATTGTTAATAATATTACAAGTGACTTTATTTGGGTTCATATTACTCCAACTATTAGAGGTAGAGTTAATATTTTAGATTTAGTTGATAATGTTGATGAAGTTGGTAAGAATTTGGAATCATTATATCCAATTGGTAGTGCAATTAAATGTTCAGTTACTTCAATTAATAATGATTTATTAAAATTATCAAGTAGAGTTGTTAATAAAACTTCAATCAATTCTAATAAAGATTTAAAAGTTGGAATGAAATTACCTGGATTAATTGTTAAAATTGATGAAAAATCTGTTACTGTTAAATTGGGTGATAAAGTTTTTGCAACAACTGCTTCATTATGTGATGTTAGTGATGAATATCAACAAGATGGTGCTTCAACCACTGCTAAATTTTCACCACATGAATTAGTTAAAGTATTTATTGTTGAAGTTGGTGATAAAATTAAAGTTTCTTTAAGAGAATCAATGTTTAATGATGTTAAAGTTGAAGATAAATTAATTACATCAATTGAAGATTTGGAAAGAAATCAATTAGTTCGAGGTTTTGTTAAAAATATTGCAGATTCTGGTTTATTTGTTGAAATTGGTAGAAATGTTGTATCAAGAGTTGAGATTCGAAATTTATCTGATATGTTTTTAAAAGATTGGAAGAAAAATTTTTCAAAATATCAATTAGTTACTGGTAGAATTTTATCAATTGAAAAAGGTAAAATTAATTTAACATTAAAAGAAAGTGTCGTTACTGGTGAAAATAAATCAAAAGGTATTAGTGATTTAACTGTTGGTGAAGTTTTACCTGGTCATATTAAAAGAATTGAAGATTATGGGGTATTTGTTAGATTACAAGGTGGGGTTTCCGGTTTATGTCATAAAAGTGAAGTTGCTGATATTGAAATTTCTGATATTAATAAAGTTTTCACTGTTGGTGATGATGTTAAAGTCAAAGTTTTAAAAGTTGATGTTGAAAAAAATCGATTAGCATTGGGAATGAAAGCTTCATATTTTAATGATGATGAAGGTGTTGATAGTGAAGATGAAGATAGTGATATTGATATGAATGAAGAAGTTGGTGAAGAAGAAGAAGATAGTGACGAAGAAATGGGTGGTATTAATTTTGATAATGATAAAGATAGTGATGAAGAATCTGATGATGATGAAAATAGTGATGATGAAGAAGAAAAAGAACAAGTCAATGGATTAAGTGCAGGTATTGATTGGAGTGGTGAAATTTTAGATAAACAAAATGAATCAGATCAAAGTGAATCAGAAAGTGAAGAAGATAGTGATGATGATCAAAAAGATAAACGAAAAAAGAGAAAGAGAAAGACAATTACAAAAGATTTAACTGCATCATTAAATACTAAAAAACCACAATCAGTTTCAGATTTTGAAAGATTATTATTAGGTAATCCAAGTAAATCACAATTATGGATTGAATATATGGGTTTCCAAGTTAATTTAAGTGAAATTGATAAAGCCAGAGATATTGCAGAACGAGCATTAAAAACTATTAATTATAGACAAGAAGAAGAAAAATTAAATATTTGGATTGCAATGTTGAATTTGGAGTATAATTTTGGTACTAGTGAAACTTTGGATCAAGTTTTTAAACGAGCATGTCAATATAATGATCCAAAAACTATTCATTTGAAATTAATTAATACTTATGAAGTATCCAAAAATTTCAAAAAAGCAGAAGAATTATATTTAGTTGCTTGTAAGAAATTTGGTAGTTCTGATTATACTATTTATTCACAATTTATTGGATTTTTATTATCATTGAATAAACCAGATGATGCTAAGAAAATGTTGGATAGATCATTACAAGCATTACCAAAAAATAATCATAAAAATATTTTAACCAAATATGCTCAATTACAATACGAAAATGGTTATAAAGAACAAGGTAAAACTTTCTTTGAAAATTTGGTTGGTGTTTATCCAAATAAATCAGATTTATGGAATATTTATTTAGATTATGAAATTAAATATTCAAATGAAGATATTAAATTAAATAATGTTAGAGAATTATTTGAAAGATTATTTAAAAATGTTAAATTGAATTTAAAGAAAGGTAAATTTTTCTTTAAAAAATGGTATAATTTTGAAGATAAAAATGGTGATGTTAAAAATGTTGAATATGTTAAAGGTAGAGCTCAACAATTTGTTGAAGATAAATCAAAGAAAGATGATGAAGATGAAAGTGATAATAATAATAATAATAATGAAAATGAAGACTAGAGTTTTTATATAATTAATGTATATTTTATATTTAATGGAATAATAAAAAAAAAAAAGAAAAATTTAGAAATTAATATTAGAGTTATTTCGTAAGCGAGGATATGTTTGTAGCGTTATACCTTTAAGTTATTGCTTCCTAAATCGTTCTAGTAGCGGAAATTATTTCTATAATATCACGACAATGATTAATACAATCGTATTCAAATTTAATATCAATATTTTCTTCTTTCAAAATTTTTATCAATTTGTTTCTAAAATTTTTAATCTTGTCAAGTCTAGTTGTATCATTATCACTCTCATATTCCATATATAATGTAACTTTATAATTCATCATTAATTTAAATTATTTAATCAATGATAAAATAGATTTAAAGTGTCTGAAATCTCTTGAATTAAATTTCAATTCTAAATTTTTAATGTTATTTAAAACTTTAATAGTTTCAGAAGTAATATTCTGATAATTGATAAAAAGTACACTAGAATATAATGATTCACAATAATTAAAATATTCCAAATTGTTAATATCAATATGATCTAAAGATCTTAAGAAATATGTTTGTTTAATTTTTAAATTAAATCTTGGTAATCTAATACCTTCTATCAAATATTTTTCAATAGTCTCTGGTGAAAGAACTAAATCATATACAGTATATTGAAAATTGTTGAAATTGTTGACCAATTAATTCCAATATATTCTGAAAATTATATAAAACTTTTTGGCAGGTTTTTAAAATTTATTGGTATACTATAGTTTGTTGTTTATTTCTGAATCATTATATTCCTTCACTTTTAAGTATAAATATTTTGATTGTTTTGAGGATACTCTTGAAGCATTATTTTATATGATACTTTTGGTATATTTAAAAATAATTCAAATGCGGTAACCCAATTCAAAAAACTTAGAGATATTTTCTCAACATCTTCTCTAAAGTCAATAATTTCACGTGGTTCAAGAACTCCACCTAAATCATAATACACATCAAAAGGATCATTTCGCTTCGTTTCATCAAAATATATATTATTTTCAAATAGTATAGGTAATTATCAAATATATTTTGATTGATTTTTTGTTAACAATGGTTTTTCAATACTAGTGGAATTTTTATAATAATATTTCAAAACTGAATGTATTGGTGTATCTTCATAACCAATTTTGAAGACTGTCGAGTTGATTAATGAAAACCATTGCTTATTAAGTAACATATAATCTAGAATTGACTTTTTAATGTTGAACTGTTTACCTTTATGTCGAATAGATCTTGAAATATTTGATAGACCTTCTTCTCTAGACAATTGTTTTTTTAATTGCCTCTTGATTATTATGATAATCATCAATTAAATCTTTAACGATTATCATACTGATTTCTAATGGTAGGTTCATGATCTCGAGTGTTTTCTTGGTTTTTTTCACAATTGTTAGAATGTTGTAATACTAACTCTTTTATTAATAAAATCATTAATATTTATTAAATACCAACATGGTAAAATGTAGACAAAGAAATATTATAGCACATAGTAAACTGTTTTCATCAGAAACTTAAAATCCCAAACTTTACTATCTTACACTAAAGCGAGTACACTAATAGAAAAAAACTTATTCTAAACATAATAATATGTAAACAAAAAATAAAAATTAGTCCTACTAAAAAAATCCTATATCTAATATATATGCATATAAACTATCTAAACTTACTTTCATATTTTAACAAATCTTTATAAACTTTTTTATTATACCTTGTTAATCCAAATTGATTATATTCATCCCAATACCCAGTAAATCTACAATCATAAAATGGTCCCCAAAGATTATATTCAATAACTTTATGAAATTCATTAAATCTTGCCAAAACAACAGAATCACCAGGTCCAAATTTAATGTCATGAATATATGATTGATTTGCCAAAAAAAGCATCAATTCTACTGGTTTTACTCTATATTTATTACCATTATTTAAATCATATCCAGTACTCTCTGAGACCAATTCTAATGTTCTAATTGTATCATATGGAATTATTCTATTAGAAAATAAACTCACCCATAAACTATTAACTCTTAAAGTTTCTAATTTTTTTGATTTTTCAAAAGTTTCTCTTAAAATCAACGAATCTTCTTCAACTCTTTCAAGTAAAAAATCTTTACCATTTGGATTATTTCTATCATAATTAACACCTGAAACAATTGTTAAAATTTTTAAATTTGGAAATCTATAATATCTTAATCTTTCAAAATTTCTAACACTTAATTCCAATTCTTCAATACTTGATAAGTTAATAACTTTTTTATCAATTACATCAATATCATTTTTACATCCTCCACCTAATTTCAAAATTTTAACAGTATTTGGCAAGTTTTTAAAACTAAAATCTGCAAAATCTGGAATATCAAATGATTTTAATCTTGGTAATGGTGAAATTAATCTATCAAAAGTTTTGGTATCAATCATTGGGATTGGACATGCACTTGCTGGTAAACATCCATTATAATAAAATCGTAATTTAACATGAGTTGTTGCAATTGGTAATGAATGAAATTTTTCAAAAATTGATTTAACATTTCTAGAACAAATTTTATCAATATATAATAAAACAATACAATCATTGTTATAAGTTTTTGGTTCATTTTGTTTATAAATCTTCATAATTTTATCAAATTGTAATTGATCTGAACAATGAAATTCTAATTTTGGTTTCAAACTAGAATTTGCGAATCTAACTGCTAAATTACCAATAATTTTTTCTAATTTTGGATAATGAGTATGAGAACCTGGTTTAATAGTATGTCTAAAAACAACATGTTTTAATTTTGGAAATAATCTACCACCTTTATCCATAAGTAAATCATAAATTTGTTGCATTTCAACATGTAATTGATCTTTTTTATTAACAACAGAAACACATGATGAAAAGAATTCATCATCATTTGTTAATGCAAATAAAGTTAATTTTTCAACATTTTTTAATAATAAATTAAAATAACCATCATTTAATGATTTTGATAATAATCTTTTTTTTTTATCCCATGCTAATCTTTTATTTGGAAAATTTACTTTATCACAAAATTCAAAATTTAAAAAATCACTTTCTTCAACTCCAGTTGGGAAAAAATATAAATTCAAATTTTTATATAAAACGGTACCAGAAATTTGTCTCCATTTTTTATTAACTTGTCTAATATTAATCATTGTTTTATAACTTGTTGTACCATTTCTTCTGGTATGATATTTGGCATATTCAAAAATAATTTTTAAAACATTTGATGGGAAAGTACCTAAATTTGGTCGTGAATGTCTATGAATTCTTGATGATGATGAAGTTGATGATGGTCTATAAGAACCATGTTTATAATTTTGATGACCAACAATATATTCTCTATTGGCCATTTTGTTGTTCAATGTTAATGAAGAGTTGATTTGATTATAATAACCATATTTTTTTGTGATAAATATGATGTCTTTATATACCTATTCAAAGCCATAGTTTGGGGGATTGATTTGATAGGTATTCTAAACATACTAGGGAATTTAGTGATTTCATAAAGAGAATAAACACTAGTCATTTAGTATTAGAACTAGTACTAGTAACTAGTGGTATCAGGATTGGATTCTAGTGCAAGCTGAACTAATTTCTGAGACATTATTTTGTTGCGAGCGAGCTTAGTGCGTGCGTGCCGTATTTACTAATACCGTCCCGGAATAAAATAGAATATAGATCCTGATCGGGATCGGGATCGGGACCGCGCGGGATCAAACCCGAATCAATGTAAAGCCACACATGGCTTAAACTTTAACTCCCCCTTATTTTTTACTTTAACTTTAACCAAACAAATGGTTGGGGTTGGTAGAAGAAATCCGCATGATATTTAATATTTTAACAATGCAACTAAATGGTGAAACTGCTAAGTTATTTTTCTTGTCGGAGTTAGTGTAATGGTTTGAGTAATTTTAAACGATATAAACAAAAAAATAAAAAAAAAATCACCCGTAATATACATGTATCTTATATATATTAATTTCAAGAAATTAAAGGCTGTATAAAGTAATGTAACAATAATGTTATTGTCTATATATATATATATATATATATATATATTTCATCATAAATTATGCATGGGTTATAGTATTAATAAGAATTTAGGCTGTTTTACTGATGTTGAAGTTTCGACTTACGAATAAACTTGATGCCTTTGAATTCTGCAAACTCTAAATTTAAGCAAATTAAATTCTAAACAAGTTGGCCACCCGACTTTGATAGTTTATAAATATATATATGATATCTTATATATTTCTTTTGAAATTTATTATTAATACCTATAGGACTCTTGTTTAAAGAAGCTGAACTGAACATATATGGCTAAAGGTAAAAGTATTACCATGGAGGTATTTTGAGAACCTTTATAATATCTTTTAAGTTTTTGACTACCAGCATAACTCACCCCAGTTGTTGCACATGTTTTAAATATTATGAATAAGGTTTTATAATCACTCGTCTTTAAGCTTTTAATTGTACTTGTCATTGCAACATTGTTAACTCTTGCAACATTGTAGGTCTTCGCGAAGTACAGTGTAGTCACCCCCACAAATACAGCTATCTAGAACTTCCCAATTTCGATTCCTTATACGTGTACAAATACGCGTGGCACGTAAGATAATTTTATTCCTACATTGTACTTGTACATACCCCTTAATTAATACTTTTTGCTTTTACTTCTTGGCTTTAACACACGCACATAAAGTAGACAGGCAAACAGACCTCACTTTTAAATTCCAGGTTAACTAAATTTATTAAAATATATCACTAATGCCAAATCCAAAACTACCAAACGAGTTAATGATAAAAATAGCTCACTATTTGAAAGAGTTCACCCCAAATAGATTCTATTTAGTAAAATACTTACCAACAAATTTGTTTTTTTTCAGTGAACTTGGAAAAGTAGTTTATAATGATGAATCAATATTTGAAATTCTATTATATTATTATTTCAATGATGATAAAAGTTTAGATAAAAAAGATATCATATATTCAATTAACAGGTATATGAAAATTATTGAATCATTATCAACTTTTGATATTCAATCTACTCAATTAATGACTAAAAAATACCTTTCTCAGAATCTCGATAGTGTTGAAACTATCAAGAACATGTTGCCTTATTTTATTGATCAAGGTGTTAAATTTAATTCAATTAATTATTTAAAATTATCTTATAAATATGTTTGTGATAAGGTTATTGATAATTTTATTATAAATAATAAAAATTTAAAGGAACTTGAATTTTTAATTACCAGTAACAATGAAACTCATCAAATTATTAATTCATTAATTGATCATAATTTTTTTAATAAAAATATTTCATTAAAATGTCATTGTTATATCAAAGCTGATGAAAATGAGATGTTTTCTTTTGATGCTGATTTCATCACAAAGCTAAATACACTAAGAATTGAGAGTCTAAACCTTTATATTGATAATAGTGATGATGATATCTCAAAAAATCAATTTTTTCTAGATAAAATATTTTCAAGAATACAAGATATGGATCATCTAAAACATTTGTCAATAAAAAGAGAGACTTTAGGACAAGTGGCTTACTTTTGGAAATTTAATATAATACAATCACCAAATTATTTCAAAACCTTAAAATCAATTGATTTATCAGCAATTTTTTTTGATAGTGGTAGTGGTAAAGTAGGTTTTCAATTATTTTTGGATGAATGTGATAATTTGGAAAAAATTGGTTTTAATACATTTTACGTACAAACAGCACAAGTTTTACGTGATCAAGCAGATAATATTGGTTTGGCGATTGATATGATAAAAAATTCTAAACCAGAATTAAAATTTGCTAGAATAGATGAAAGTGTAAAATTTGAATTTTCTTTAAATGAGCCTGAAGATATCAATATAATCACAAAAAATGGATCTTCATATGTTATTGATATTTATAATAAATTATTTGAAAATTTTATCATTAGTAAAACTGCAAAATTTGATGTTAAATTTATTAATATTGATAGTTTTAAAAGATTCTATACAAAAGCAATTGAATTATTTGATAATTTAGAAGATTGTAATTTATCAATTCATAATAATACTTTTTTATTAAAAGATGCTTTTGAAGAAGAAAATCAAAATGATTATATCAAATTTTTTAATTCAATTACATCAATATACTGGTATGATTTTTTAACTTTAAATAATAGTAAAATAGTTGAACTATTTAATGACATGAAAAATTTAAAATCTTTAAAAATTGATAGACCATCACTGTTTTGTGTTATAAAAAAGAAAGATTTTGATTGGGGGATTTATAAAAAAATATTTAAAAATTTAAAATTTTATACAAAAATTGATAGTTATTATAGAAATACATCAAAAGGTGAAATGTTTTATCAATATCAAGCTATTCAAGATTTGAAATTTTTTGAAAAAATGAACTTACCTCAATCACCAACTATTGCGAGTATTGAGTTTGAAGATACATTAAATGAAATAGGCTATAACGTATAGTTTCCCTATAGTATTTTAATTATGTTATTGATATGATATAGTATATAGTATAGATATTAGATTGCTTTAAAAATTTTATTAGTTAATTGACATAAAATAATAGTCACTATTGGACTATGTTTTATGAAATATATGATAATGAAATACTTAACCTTTGGTACCAAATATACAGTATATATCTATAAGCTTTTAACTATCTATTAGCTATAATTAATTTAACAATCCCCTGTAAATCTTAAGTTGATTCGTCCCAGCTCAACCCAGCTGGCTAAGTGTTTGCACAGGTATGTATATATATAGAATCGAATCAGTATCCGCTAAAAGGTTAAACTAAAAAATTATAGCTATAGCTAGTATGCTACAGGACTCAGGCAATGAGTGCAAATTACAAGTGGATTTGGTAAAATCTTGGTTTACACTGTGGTCGGTCGGCCCCTAAGCAGATCAGCTTTGAGAGATAACCCTTCTCTTTAGAGAAGGAAGCAGGAACTGATACATTTGTTTTAATTTAATAAAATTTCAAAAAACAGTTGTAGTTTTACTGGTAATATTATATAATATCAATGATATATCAGATACTCATGGAGATATAGAGTGCTGTGGTACACCAATTAATATCAATTAGACTACAGTACTGCCTTAAAAGCTATAAATTTGAAATTTAGCTAGGTACTATAGCAACAAAAAAATTTTCATACCTGATGGATGCAGGTTTCAGGCCCATGCAAAAAATTTTGATTGATGAATGAACTTATTACCAATTGATTTAAGCTATCATTACTGATACTGGTATTAAGCAAGCTTATTTTATGTTCATGTAACTATTTATCAACAGTCTCTTATTATTATATTGGAACATCTTTCTGAATCTTTGATTTAAAACCAAGTAATTAATGGCACGAGTAGGGAAGACAAGCAAACTCAAAATAAATTTCCTACAAATTAATTAAAATTTCAGCATCAGCTGGATATCCAGCTGATACGTATACTGTAACAGTAATCCGATGATAGATAGACAACCAGCCACATAATATTATAGATTTAATTCAAGACTAAAGCAATTTAAATGAAATAGTTACCGTAGTGGTTATGTCATATATATTAAACAACTTAAAATCCCGCACTACCAAATTGATACTGTATATTAAACGTTGAAAAACCGTTGAATATATATTAAAGATACCAACTTCAGTGGGCCCGGCACATCCTTAGACGGATGTATCATACACACTGTGAAATAAATTATTTGTTTAAAATTAATCGAGAGGTTTAGTTCTGAATCATTGACAGAAACTGAAATATAATAATATTGAAATGAAATCAATTAATTAATGTCAGTATAATAATATTTGGATAAAATAATTATATAATATTCGGGAACGTGCAGTGAAAAAAAATTTTCATGCCAAATTGCCATTGCTCAACTTATAATAGAAATTTAAGTAACGATCTGATAGAAATTATTTTGTGTGGCTGGTCCTACCACAGTAGTTTTAGATGGATATTATGAAACATTGATTGACTTGCGAGAATTTGGATTTAAGCTTTATTAAGAACGGTTCGTGCGGCTTTTTAATATGAAAATAAAATTTTTCAATGACTCGTGCATCGATGATAAATTGAGTTTTTGTAAACTCTACCTCATTAATATCCATTAAACACCAATTGATATCATAAGTGATGCATATTTCAAACGGAGGGTATGCTTGGTTGAATAGGTTTAAAGGGTATGCTTGGTTGAATAGGTTTAAACAGCATTCAACCAAGTCAAGAAATTTGAATTCTTAAGCTAATAATATTATATATAATTTAATAAAATAGATGTATATATGCTCAATCTACTACTTGATATAAGGGAAATTAATTACAAAGCACACCCGATATTGTAGCCTAGAAGTCATCCTCTTAGATATATTTATAGTATACATATACTATCTGATTATAATAATATACTGTATATCTGATATAATGTATATTGGTCTGAGAAAGTCAACTGAATACCAGCTGGTGCAGCCTTAATAGTCAGTCAATTGTAACCGAGCATAGTAATATTTCTAGAGCCAATATACTGTATATAATAACTACTTTAAGGCTCCACTAGTACTTTAAGCTGCCATGTTTAATTATTTAATTGAAGCTAGAAGAACTGGAAGACAGCGCTGGGTATATAGCAGTTTATTAGTACTACGTATTACATATACAGTTGGTATATATACATAATGTATATACATGTATACATATGGCTGTAGACATCAATCTCAACATATGTACACTGTATATTTTACAGGTGTCTATACGTAGCTAGACTGTAGCTAATTAATTAAAGCGACTCATCGGATGTTAATTAATGGTATATATATATTTACTGATATACCATTGTAATTTTTTGATTCTGTTATATAATATTGGTAACAGAATATTGCCATGGGTATCTGTATATTAATTGTGGACAGTTTGACACAATATTCATTTGCTGCTTACCTTACCAAGTATTATTATCATTGCTCATGATGATTAGAGTTCAACGAATGAGGGCTATCATTCTCTCGGAGCTCCACAAAAAATTACTAAGTTTACCTAAGTTACAACCTTGCAATTTATATTATCATAATAAATATGGTAGCCTTAAATGTTTATTACACTGTATGTTTTTTTTTTAAAAGGTTCCCCCGTATCAATTGCATTTGATTGAATGAATCAATATTGATCGCTCGAGGAAAAAGTTCTGAATCATAACAAACTTGAAACGATCACTGCATCATTAATTTTTTTTTCTTTTCAAAATTTCATGCAGGTTTTACATGTATGCAGCTGTTAACGGAATGTAATGAAGATCGCTTGATAGTGTGTAAAGTTATCTATAAGCTTTTTGATTTCCGAGACCCATATAGGGTTTCGAGCCATTATAGCATCCATCCATGCATATTATCCAAGCTTGAATTCATTGGTACCTCAGTTATATCTATATACTGTAATGATACTACTTTGTGGACTACTACCAGTGGTACACCACTCAGGCTTTACGTAAGCTTAAAGCAATGATCAATCAATAATCATAATGATCCTCGCTAAGCTCTATCTAATAATAATATCGATTATTAATGGATCAAATCAATCTCTACTTTAAAATTCTAAAGCTCTTCTAAGATTGGTAGTACCATCTTAGTACCAATATTATAATCCATGAATCTTGGATATATCCATCTACAGCCATGGATTATATATACCTACAGCACACTGTATATACTGTAGACAGCTAAAAATAGATTCATAGATATCGCAAGAACGTTCAGTACTCAAGCTATATATCCATATATTTATTATATATAAAGCTACATGCCATGGCAAAGAAAAGATATCTATATATTAAATTAATTATTATGAATCTCAATTTACTTGAAATAAGATGTCAGGTGGTCTACAGCTATTACCTATAGTAGTTTGTTAAATCTAAAAAGAATCATGATTGCAGCCATGAAATTTTAATGACTAAACTTTTTATATATAAGTGAGTTACCATTGCAACTTAAGTATATTATAATTAATTAAAGGCACACAGTTGGGTCAAAGGACGTCGACGTACCGGTCTGTTACCATGGTACGCCGATCAAATGGAAAAGAGAATATTTCCCAGGTGTAAATATAATCATATCATCATGTATATACTGTATACACATATATATAATTTAACTTTAATATATAGATATATACCTGACACTTAACTTTGTATACTACCTGGTATAGTAATGTATACAGTGTTGAATTCATATGCCAATTAATTATCAATTTATAGATGGATTCTGTACCACTTATAATAACTTAGTTATAACAACGTTACAGAGCTCTAGCTGTAAATTTAACCTAAATGTGTGTTGGCCGAGTAATCTAATGTTTTGATGTCTTGCAAGGGGTAAAATTGCGACATGTTTAAGATTGGACTGCTGTCAACCGCGCGCACCAACGGTATATACATATATGGTACATTATAACAGTACCAGTGGTATTATAATTAATAGTCTATACAGTTACATAATAATAATATCATGATACAAGCTGATATATACCAGGTACACCTTGAACGCTGCTTTTCTATCAAGGATGCCAGTTTCGGCTACACCTTAGAATAGAACTAAATCCAGAATTTCTACAGTAGTGTAATTACTTAGGCCTGTGATTATAATTTAACTCGTGCTCAGCCTGGTGTCTTATCTGTAATTACTGAGTTTACTGTATTATAATGGCCCGGGGCCAGCTAGCTTTAATTATAGGCCCATGAAATGGATTGTGTCAATATTATGTATATGATCTAATTAAAAGCTCAGCTAGTACTAGGCAGAAAGTACTTATATATCCAACTGGACCTTACAAGAGCATTTAAGAAATTAACCATTATCATCGATGATCAATGATTCCACTGCCTGGTTGATAAGTACTGTTTTAGTTTGAGCTGAAAGATCAATTGATCGATAACTCAATTTGCAGCATCCGAATATATCTACAACTCAGTGTGTATTTACAATGTATTAAAAAGGTTTTGATCGTTGACAACGGGTTTTGTTTTACAGAATACGGATTTCTAACGGCTTCAAAAGTTTTAAAGGTTCATATCCTCTTAAATTTAGTGAAAGGATTCTAAAAAACGATTTATGCCTGTTTAAGAGGTAAAACTTACGTTACACAGGCCTTAGCTTGGAGAGCATTCTATGCGGGGCATGCGTACAAGCGTACCATTAGCTGGCGCCATGAAAATTTGCAACACAACCTGTACCAGTGGTGCTGTGATTGATGCAAAAAATCTGGCGCGCATACCCAGTACTTGATCGTACAGCACAGTTTTTAATCAATGTAATGTATCTTCGTTTCAAGATGTTTTTCAATATTAATTTGAAAAGTCAGTAATACTGTATTGCAAATGTAATTTGAATTAAATACTGTGACTGTTATTTTAAGTCTTTAAAGTTTGCGTTAAGAATCGGCCTTGAATGTTTATCCATTAATTAAATTTAGCCTGGCCTGAGGTGAGTTACTAAGTAATTAGTCTTTAATCATCAGATGGTACTCTCATGTAGTCTCCAAAAAACTTAAGCTTGTAAGTTGCCAACTGCATGCAGTGTAATTCGTTACTGGTAATCGATACACTGTATTAATTTAAATCATTTAAGCTGGTACAAATTACTACATCCATTAATTATCTGTATGTATGGATTTAAACAATAATCGGTTGCTTATGAGCGCTTACAGTTATCAGTTACTAAGTTAAAGATTAATAAATTTAGAATGAATATATGTGCATTGAAACGGCCAAATAACGTTACGGTTTAAACGGCTGAGAAATAGATTGGAATTGAGATCAATCATATCTGATATATGCGTATACAATTGTACATATAGATATAGTATACCTAAGCTTTAGCATGTATATTGTACATACAGTTATATATATGTAAAACATTTAAAAGATTCAGACGACTAAGAATCTATCCAAACAGGTTTTTAATTTTACACTAAATTAGAGCTTTAATGGTACGTAGTACTGCTTACTTCTACATATAACTTGGTGAAAAACCAGATATCTTATTAGATACCTAGCTAGGCTTTGAATATTAATTAATTATTATTCTTGTGGTTCCATATTTAGATTATCATATATGACATACATGTAGATGACTTCATAAATCTACCATGGTAGTCAACTTAGTATACATACACTGAACATTTTCAGAATCATGATCAATAAATTAGCGTCTTGTATATCATCGCTTTAATATATACACGTAACACGGCCAGAATATTACCGGTATGATATAAGACCATGATGAATGTTAGAATTTTTTATATATTATGTATCCATCACCCATATGTCCTTCATTGAGATATCTTATATTATTATATTAATCATAAAATTACAATCGATAATTACATTTACCAGGTATGTAATTACAGTGTAATTATTATTATTAAATACATCCTAGGATGTAGTTTGATAGATATCGATCCCCGAGATACCTGGTAACACACTTAGCTTAGAATCGGATGTAAATATTTTAATTAAAGCAGACAGGGATACCTTGCATACATACATGTATGGATATTTTTTTGCGCGTATTCCAATTCTTAATTATACACACCAAGCTTATGCTGGGGTAGGATTACATTGGCACACCGACAATCTATGTTCACTTAAAATTTTAAGAGCATAAACTATAGGTTTTTAATTAAGGAAAAATCCCTGTAATTGATTATTTTATTTTGATAGACATATACTGCGAATAAATTTAAAATAAGATTGAAACCACCATGGCAGGTACAGCGTATACATGTAGCTGTATGTCCCCATCAATAATATTAATATATTATTGTTACTACATGTATTACTGGTAATTATTATTTTTGTAATTAATATCGGATTGTATTCATGAGTTAAATTAAGCTGTTGTGATTATTAATCCGCGGATATAAAATCAGCTATTGTAGCAAAGTGATTCAGGTCAAGGGCCGTTAAATAATTCTTCAGGGGATTTATTGTAATTCCGCAGATAAAACTATTAATATATTCCTATATCCTGCACCAGTATATATGTATACAAGCGATTTGATTGGATAGGATGAAACCTTTAGCTAAAACTATATCATGTAATTAATAATAATTGACTGAAATTTAAGAATAAGGTACCAATTCCCCTTATAAAATATTATACCTTAATATACAAAAGTTTATTTTTCTCTTATTCTTTTATGACAGCTGTCAGTAGATAGAACCATTCGTTTAATAAATTCTATACAGTCGCTTAGGTAGTAGTATCACAATGTTTTATTGGTGTACTTTATTAAATCAGTTGAAACACGTAAGGGCAATTTTTTTTTTTTTTTTTTTTGAATGGAAAAAAAAAATTCAACCAAAAAAAAAAAAATTTCAGGGGTGAATCTATTTTTTTCGCTCTTAATTCCCTTCAAGCTGTACTACTGTAACTAAATTCGTACCCAATGCTATGGATCAGGCTGCTTTAAAATTTAATCTTTAAAAGAGTAATTAATCCACGGTTATATAATCTGCAGGTTAAAGTTAAGAGCTCATCTTAGTATATACAATAACTATGATTTAGTATTAAGAATCTTTATTATAGCCTGCCATCCTGGATGGTTTATTAAATTGTGAAAAATTCTGGAATTCAAATGAGGATTGAATTGATCGATGGATCTGGATGTGAAGTTTTTCAGTGATACCAAGTTTCTGGATTTAATGCTTGACGCTAAATTTAAATTTGATAAGAATTTAATTATCCAGATAATGAGTCTGGGATGTCAATCGAAATGTACCAGGTGTTTGGTAAGTTAAAAAGCCAATTATTAATAGAAGCACTGTGGCCCTTAAAGTTGAGTTAAAAATAACACTTAGTAACAGGTATACGTAATGTATACTAATAGTAATTTTATGGATTTTGTATGATATTTAACTAAGAACTGTTGTATACAATGTATACCTGGACCCTTAAATTTTAATTGCCAGTACTTGAATATATTATAACAATCAGATACATCTTAATGATTTTAAGTTGACCTACTTGTAAAGCTAGTATATGTACTTCTGCAAAGCTACTAATTATATACCATTATATGTAGTAAACTACTAATGCATGCCTTTAGAACCCCAATATTAAAATTCATGCATGAAGTATATATCGATCCGGACTTATACAGTATATACAGTATATATATAGCTTGTACTTGAATATATATATATGGTGTATTAATTTGATTAATTTGCAATGTCTAAATACATGTATCTGATCACTACTTGTTCATCAAGTGTAATTATATGATATACCAGCTGTATATACTTTATATATATTCAGTATATCCGGATAGCTTTAGACCTTTAGACTAATACTACTGTATGTGCAGTTCCATGAACCTTATATTTCCCTATATACTGGATACCAATTGCCGGCAGGTCAGCTTGTGTATACTCAAATGCACATATCAACACTTGCTTTAAATTAAAAGAATCTAGCGACTTATATCTGGTACTGCTATGTTACAATTAAACATATACTTATCTCAAATTTTAGGTTACTTGCCTATATATAATATTCTAGGCTTCCAATATAAGCTTATCTCTTCACTTGCATACCCGAGCTAGCTAGCTACTACAGTAGTTTTAATTACTTGCATTGGCGAATAGCCTAAAATACTAAATTATTAATCTGTTAATGGTATATCAGGGTATATATGTACAAGTACCAGGTATATTGTATCAAGAATCCTCGAAAATATACACTAGGACGTAAGAGAACATGTATACATATGCTAATATTATCATTTGATATCCAGTTAATATATGGTGTAACGTTCATTACTAACCTTAGAACCTATAGATCTATATATATTAATTAACAACTATAGTATCTTATTTTAGATTGGTGGCGCGTAGAACTACATATTAATTATTACCAGTAGATATTGTAATTGTACACTCAGCATTAATTTAAAGCTGTATTATGACGGCTTTTGAATTAATATCAATATATACATATACGCGTATATACAGTACCTGGTAAGTAAATGATGATACTTTAAGGTTACAAGGGAGTCTCCAAGACTTTGTTATAATGTATGCAATTAAGCTAGCTTAGCACGCTATAGATAAAATGGTACGTATATATATAATATTATGGTAGATTCAGATAAAAAATTATATTCGAATTCTAGGACATGCCGATTTAGTACTAGTCTAAGAGTGAACAATGTCTAAGAGTCTTGTTTATACTACCATATATATAGAAAGCTGCAAATTATAAATTGTTTTAATTATAATATTATAATGTACATGTATACATGTAGATATATAAAGTTAAGCGCTTATTATATAAGTATTTATAAATATTTTATATAATTTGTTAGTGTAATGTGTAGCCAAGCTAATACTAATAAATTGCCTACTCATTTTTACTCTGAAACCATCCTGGTACTGGTAATAATTTCTGGTACTGGTATACTTTGAACCCAGGTTGTTTACTGACAGAAAATGATTGGTACCTGGTAATCTGTTAAGAATTAATAGATATCTGGATATCTATAGCGTGAGAATTATGCATGTTTATCATACCATATATGATATAGCCTAGCTGGTACAGCATGATGATAATTTAAAATTTGAAAGTGATGATGGTGCATTATATCTTAAAGTTTTTTTGTATGAAGATAACTTACCACTGGTTACTATATATCTGAGCTGGCAGTGCACTCTTATCTTATCTTATTTGGATAGTGACAAAGATCATGAATTCAGATATGTAACCATATCCTACCATGGTATGAAAGTTCTTGCAAACAAAAAAAAAATTGATTAGAAAATACGAGCCATAGGATCTGAGCTGAAATCGGATGGATATATTTTTAATCTGCGAGGATCTGCTTTAATTAGAACCAGGGTTCAACGAAAAACTTATTTTGATGCTGCAAATTTTTCCTACCATCCCTGAGCATTGCTGTTAAATTATTATACCTTTCTTGTATCGATTTTGGAAAATTACATGTATATAGAATTATTTAATTGAAAGATTTTGTAATTAAAATCATATACAAGGTTGTAATTCATGTATATGTAATTATAAGCAACCACTCATTATTAAGGTTTAAATTTGCCTGTAGTACTTTGTTGCTAAGTTGTAGGATGCTCAAATTAGTCAGAAAATAAAATTTAAGTGGTAATATTACAGTAATTGCTAGAACCATGGATTATTCAATTTTGAAAAAAAATCATGATAATACCAACCAGTAATAAGTCTATTATACATGTATGTTATATATATGAATACATGCCTATATGAATACAAATAAACTTGTTTAAAGTATACAACCTTATAGATTTACTCTAGCTAATTTAATAACTAAAGATAATCATATCCGGGTATAGTACAAGGGTTCTTGTGCTAACATGCCCTCCATATGCTTGTAATGTACGTATTAATTATGATCAATCAAATACATGATATAATTTCAACTTGAAATAAATGTAGATTATAAAATTAGCTTAAAGTGCATGCCCTTTCTATCTAATACGTATCAGGCTTAGACATAAAGTTTATAACCTGGTTTGAGTTTGAACAGCATGAATTTGCAAAGACATGCATAAAAAATAAACTTAATATTACTCAACTTATGAATCTATCCATATGTATCTTCATCCATGTTATATATAATTATATTATATATACAGTATATTGATGGCTTCCTTTTGACAGTTAGATTTATTATTACAAACTATACTGTAATGTATATATGAGCAAATCATTAATCAAATTCGGTCTGAGTTCGAGATATTTGTTAATTGATGGATGGAACTGACTAAAACTAAGACTTAGATTGATGACTATAGTATACACACCTGGGATATATAGAATATTAATTAATTAAATTTATATACTATATATATATGATATCGTAGTGCTAGTGGAGTACCAGTCGGTCTGATATAATAGAATTTTTGAATTGTGTAGCTTTTTTGTTTTTTTGACGATATGAAACCAGCTTTATAGCTATAGATCAAGCCCCCATGGAAATTCTGATTTAATATACCATATATATTAAATATTCTTCCTTATCCAATACCAAACCGGCCGGTAAACTATCCAGATAGAATCCAAGCTTGATTATAAGGATTCTATTATAAGTCTCCATATCCTCGGGAATTTGTCTTATTCACTCATTAGAAAAAACGCTCTTGTGTTAAAATTTATATACATTAATTGATCAATGTACATACAATGTATACCTGGTATAGGTATACAATATTGCCAGCTTAGGCTGATGCACAACAGTTGATTAATTCTTAAAAACTTCTTCCAATCTGCCTTTTTGACAAAATAAAGGGAATATCATGTTCAAATTCGGTTATACCAGTATACAGTCTATATAAATACCTTGGCTGTTTACACATATATGAATATATGCAGATACCTATCATATATATATGATACAGTCTAACTGTACACGTTGAAGTATCATATGTAGATATTAATTGTAACTGAAGACCCTGTACTGTAGCTAATAGTGGTATATCCATCAGATTTGTTTTAAATCAGATATTAAAAAGTGACATATCATTTAAATTTGACATGCTTCCATGGTACTAGTGGCACCAGTTGAATGTTAAAAAAAGATTTTTTCAATGATCTGATGGGTCTGTCATTTTTAAATGTTTTCAAATGCCTGTAGATCTTAATATAGCTTGAACAAAAATAAGATTTGAAACCTTTTTTACCCCTTTCCGATCGGAACAGATCTACATGTATCAACAAAAAAACTTACAAAGGCTTGAATAATAACAAAGTTTTTTTTTTTTCTTCATCCATCTGTGACCTATCAACCCCCCTTCTCTTCTAAATATTACTTTAACCACAAAATTACATTGTATTGCAAAGTGTTTATGCTACATTTGAAATACTTTTCTCCAAAGATTTTTTATACCAGCTTAGTTTAGCGATACCCATGCACCTAAGGCCTCATATAGTTTTTCTACCTGCCGTGACACGTCAAATCTTATCCTTCGAATACATGTAACTCTACAGTATGTGCTCTAAATATCCTGGCATACAGTATATACTTGTACATGACAAGTTTCTTGTACAAGTTGTACATCCCGGCCGCAGGCGGGCCTCTATAGTATACATATATACCCAATGTACCAGTATTATACTGGTATATACAGTATATCCACTGTATAATATATTCCATGTCTGGAGTTAACCATTAATTATTACGAAAGTATTAAAACTACTGTAGTTTCTTACTTTGACCATCCGAATTGTGTGGCTATTAAACGTAATTATTACCAATTACCCAGATATATACAGTAAATTAATAACATCTGATTAAAAGACATCGGTAATCGTTATAATATCCGGATTATATTATACACGTCGTGTAAAAAAATTAAACACAATCATAAATATTTTTTGACTTCCAATATTTTAAAATATTAATTCTAGTACCGGTATATATATATAACAAATATTTAAATTTCACCAGCTGTGAAATTAATATTGGCTCAGTGATACCAATGTATAATATTGACCTGTGTAGTGTTAGCTTCAAATCTAGTTCTACAGTTAGTTTAACTGTACACTTCATTCTACAGTTAGTTTAACTGTACACTTCAGCGCGGCTGTTCCAATAGATCGATTAAATTTATAATGTTAAATTAATTATTTCGAACCATGCATGGCAGGTATTATAGTTTGGAATCGATTATACCAGCTGTATATATATATTTAGATCCAATCATGGATCATATTTCTCCAAGCCAGGGTCAGAAATCCGATATTATTTTGAAAAGAATGAAAAATTATTTGTACCCCATAAATGGATTATAATATACATATATTAAATTTATAAATTTAGACCCTTGAATATATCGCGTGTCTATTACATTAGCACGATGAAACTATCATCATTATATATAAATAATAATAACATGATGGTCTAGTTTGATTTTCTAACATATATGTATGTTTAGGTTAGAAATATTATATAAAGGCTTTAGCACATGTATACGTAGTAGTGTAACCAACATTAATTATTTACAGTATATTGAACAAGCTTATAGGATTTTATTCAAATACGCCACTTAGCTAGCTCTACAGATCTATCAATTCAAATACACGATCCACTGTACTTGTTGGCAAAAAATATCCATATTTTGGTGTGTGTACCGGCCGATTTTAATCAGTTATCTATTTTTTCACCATCTACAGTATCATGATTAAGACTAAGTGGTCACATAGTTATACATGTATTTTATATATATTATAATTGAGATTCCGATTGCTGATCAAGCCAAAATATATGATCTTACGCTATTTAAGCATGTACACAATACTGTAATATTATTATTACTAAGGTCGTCGTAATAGAAGTACAGTGTAATTAATAGGAAAGTAAACGGATCATTATATTATAGAGCTATTAAATCGATGCAACAGTTGTATACAACAAAGCTCCAGATGATCGTGAAATTTATAAAGGAAATCGTTTTCCGATCTCTTAGCTTACTAAAAATAATAATCTCGATATACTGACACTTAGTTATAATGAGTGGTAAGGGATACATTTATCCAGATCTATAGACGGTATATAACAGTTCAAATTTTAACTTAAAGAATATTGTAGTTAATAATGCTATATATACTGTACATAATTTCATTGTTCACGACTTCGATCATTTAGTTGTATCTTAAAGTCTAAGCTTAATATTATACCCTACATTACATAGATAAGGTGTAAATTGCCTTAAGATTTTAATTAATATTAACTATGAGAGCTATATGGTAACCCGTTGATTGTTTATATATTATATACAGTATATATCATATATATCCTTGATAATTAAATCTAGTTAACTATAGCATGATCTATGAATTATAATATGATTATATATATCACAATAGAGTCCTAGCTGCTACCGGTATATATGCTATGCTATATAATTGTATAATTAAAAAACCATCACTTTAGTTACGTAAGAACGTTATAATAAGTACACCGTTTTGCAAATGCTTAATCAGAGATTATTCAAATTTAGTACAACGTTAGTTAACGATTGTTTGTTTACATAGACTGTTGAAAGTTTCTGTATAGTTAAAGTACAAGCAATTGATGCATGCCATGCCAGGCCATTTTCCGTTCTTAGTTACTACTTAGTCAATACCTCAGGTACAAAACGTACAATTGTAACCCTCAAAAGTTTTCAGTACAGAAATTTCCTTCTTTCAAAAAAAGGCACCCTTAAATTTTCAAGTGCAAACTTATCAATCATCCTTACCTTTTTTTTATCCATCTATTATCCTCTAATACTGTGCTATCAAAAGAAATAAGAAATATCAATTGAAAAGTTAATTTCTTTTGTGGTATTCAGCTAATATAAAAACATATCATCAAGTAACTGCAGGCTCAAGTTAAATTTGTAATAAAAAAGCAAAAATAAAGGGTAAATTTAAAAAAACAGAAAAATAAACATGCATTATTCAGTTTATAAAAATATTGAAAATAATTGCTTTTCTTTTTGGCAAAAGAAAATTTTTATTTTATTTTTTTTATTTGCGTTGAGAATTGACCCTCCCCGCGCCGCCGAAAAAATAATAACATTTTCAAAACAATAAATTTTAGGGAGAAACTTTTTCTCTCTTTCTTCCTTCTTTTTTTTTTTTTTTTTTTAATTCAATTCTTTCTTTCTTCTCTTTCACTTTTTTTCTTCTTCATTCTTTCATTCATTCAAAAAACGACAATATTCCTTAACGAAGAAGAATAGAGGGTAGAATGGAGTCTAACAATACATCACCAAACTTGTCTACACTAGAAAGACAAACTACTAATAACTATTATCATGAAAATAGTAGTAATCAGAATACCCCTAATCCAAACAATAGTTTCAATACTAATAGTAGCTCACCAGAATTAGTTGGTAATCAAGCTTATCAGCAAACATCATCAACATCCTCAACAACACAAAATACTCCAAAAACTGCTCCATCTTCAACAACTAAATCACCAAAACAATCAACAATTCCAAAACGTAAAACAAAGGTATCAGATTTAATATCTCGATTAAGTTCATCAACGGCTTCATCGAGAGCTAAACAAGATGCAAGTAATGCACTAATAGAAGCAAATAAATCAGGAAATAATTCACCAACCAAGAATAAAGATACAACTGAATCAAAAACTTCATCATTCAGATCAGTATTTAAATCAAGACATTCATCTCATAATGTATCGACAACAGCAACAATTAATAATAATTATACTAATACTACTAACAATACCCTTCCAAGATCATCTTCATCTAATAAACGTGCATCTTTTCAACCTACTAATACTTTAAATAATCCAAAATCACGAACATCAAATGTTGGTTCAATCTCATCTAAAAAACATAATAGAGTAGCATCTGATGTTAGTGAAAGTTCGATTTTTTTTGGTAAAATGAGCAATTCATCACCACCACCTCCTCAACCACCACAAAGAATGGTTTCTAATAATAATATTAATAATAATAGTTCTAGACAACCAAGAAAATCATCATCTAGACCAATACCTCCTGGCATGGTTACAAGACAACAATTGCAACAACAACAGCAACAACAACAACAAACTAATCATTCAAATCATCCATCTACATCATCAACAATAAATCCAAATAGAATTGGTAGACCACAATCAAGACAACGAGTAGTTCGACGTCCTGGTAGTAGGGTTGGTAGTCAAAGTTCTATTCAAACTCAACGAGCTAGTGCAGCAAGAAATAGTAGAGTTGAAGATTTGAAAAATAAAATTGTTGAATTAGAAGAAGTTTTAAAGAATGAACAAAGTGAACGAGAAGCTGTTTTTACAAAAGTTGAAAAGATTCGAGAATTAGAAACAGAATTAGCAAAAGAAAAAGAAGAAAAAGAACAATTGATTGCACGATTACATGATTATGAAAATAATACTAATGAACAAGAAACAATTACCTCTAATAATAATACTAATAATAATGAAAATGAAGATTCTGATAAAGAAAATGAAGATAAAGAAGAACGAAGAAGAAGTAATTCATCAACTAATAGTACTAAAAATTATTATGCAACTAAAATTCATGATTTAGAAGCTAAAATCCATGAAATGGAAACTACTGCTAAATTAGAAGGTAAAGATGATTTGGAAAATCTAGAAAAACAAGTTTTGGAATTACAAACTGAATTATCTTTTGTTAAAGGTGATAATAATTCTTTGAAAAAAGAAAAAGATTATTATCAACAAACAATGAAAGAACATCAAAAAGAAATTAGAGATTTGAAATTAAAAGTTAATACTGCTGATGCTGATTTAGTTGATTTAAAATCACAATTGGATTTATCATCAAATCAACATACTGATTTAAAAGATAAAGTTTCAAAATTAAATGAAGATTTGGAATCAAAAGAATTATTTATTAAAGAGCAAGAAGATAAAATTTGTAAATTAGAACAAGATTTAGAAACTAATTCATTACAAGTTACTGAATTGAATGAAAAATTACAATTATCTGATAAATTATTAGAAGATAAAAGAAAAGAATTTGAAAAATTACAAAGTGAACGAGATGAATTACAAAGACAATTACAAGGTTCCCAAGCAAGTAATCGACATTTAGATAAACAAGTTGCTGGATTAGAAAGAGATAAACGAAGAGCTTTAAGAGTAAATACTGCATTAGAAACTGTTATTCAAGATATGAAAATTACTCTAGAAGAACGATTAATGGAAAATGATGAATTACAACGAGTTATTAGTCAAGTTATGGAACAAGCAGATGAATCTATTCAAGGTGCAAGACGACATTCATTATACGTCGGTAGCCCTCCACCTGGTCATACCAGTATGAGTACTATTAATTCTTCACCGCCATCAGCTAGACAATCTACTGATTTGGAATCAAATTCCAATGAGAATAATAACACTGCTAATACTTCTGCTAATGAAGTTGAACAAGAACCTGCTACTACTACTAATAATAACAATGAAGAACAGAAAAGAAAATCCTCAGCTTCTAACTCTGTTAAATCAAAAAGATCATCGTCATCAAGCATTCATTCAATTTCTTCAAGATTATCACAATTATCAAAATCTTCAAGACAATCATTAACTGAACCTCCTTCAGCTCCTTTACCTCCTCAACCACCAACTACTAAAGCGTAATTCTTTATTCTTAATTATTTATATGTAAAACTTTTTATTTAATGAATTTTTTTTTTCTCTTTTTTAATTTTTATTTTTTAAAAAAAAATAATAAATAATTTTATTAAAGGGTCATCGCAAAATGTTGACCATTAGAATTATGTAATTCACTAGCTCCTGTTCTAATTCTTCTACTTGATGATCCAACCATTGAACTTCTTTTTGAACTTGTACCTGATTGTCCAGAACTTTGAACATTATTGGAATTATCATTAATAATAGCAAAAGATTCTGCTACCCATTCATACCAAACTTTTCTACCATCAGTTAATCTCCAAATACTAAAATCAATTTCAGAATCATCAATTATATACATTGGTTGACTTAAAGGAAACCATAAAGGAAACCATGATACCATATCTTTACTCTTTGAATCCATTGTATCAGGTCTAGTACTTAATTCAATATCTTTATATAAAACTGCTTCAAAATAACCAGCAAATCCATGAATAACACATTTATTTGATACACCAAAAGTTTTTCTACAATGTCTTTGATTATGTTGGTTATCTGGCAATAAAAATTTAGTCGGATGTTCAAATTGCCATACTTGTTTAATTGAATCACTAACATGATCAACTTGTTGCATCATTACAACATATGGAACATGTAATGCACCATTCGAATGTGAACCTGGTTGAATTAATGTTGATGATGGTATTGAATTTTTATTCATACCTGCTGATGATGATGAAGGCATTGAGGCTAATGCCCTAGTATATAATTTAGGACTCATAATTGGTGTTAAATGCGCACTGTAACTACTTGGTATCATAACACCATCATTTGGATCTAAAAATTTTTCAACTCCATCTAAACATTCTGGTGATAATTCATTATCACCAAATGACCCTAATAATTCACTTATAATAATATTGATATATCTTTCATTTGGAATCCAATTTCTCATATCACCTTTATATAATTGAACTTTATCACCCCATTCTTCTTTTTGTCTTTGACATAAATAGATATATGCACTTGTATTTTTTTCAACTGCATAAATTTTAACTTGTCTATCAGCTGTCAAAGCTGCCTTTAGTGCTCTATCAACAATTGCACCTCTACCTGCACCAACAACTGCCATAACAATTCTTTTATTTGGTCTTGCTAATATAGCATGGTATATTGCCTTTTCATATTGATTATATTTAATGGGATCTTTTTCAAAAACTTCATAAGTTGCACTTTCTAAATTATCAACTAAAGGTTGTAAAGGTGCTTGTAAAAAATCTGCATATCCACTGGCAAATTTTTCTGTTATTGTTGGTGGTGGTGATATTGAATGTAAATGTCTTAAATACATTAAGAAAGAATTATCGCCACCAATAAAAGAATTTTCTAATGGTTCAAATAATAAAAAACAATGTTTTTTAAAAAATTCAAATAAAAGATTTTGTAAAGATTTTGATAGTACTGGGAACCCCTTTTGATTTGCAACAAAATTTTTTGGTGATAATACTAACATTGTAACTGGTTCTGCATACCATCTTGATAATAAATAAGGTTTTAATAATTGTTGATTTTTTGGTAATTGTAATGCAACGCTTAAATTTGGTGAATAATTACAAACAGTTCGAATCATATGCCATAAGTCCCATATACTTAGGTAATCTGGTGGTGGTATTAGTTGATTATTTACAACTGTTGGTTCTTCACAAAATGGTAAATGAATTATAATTTGTAAATATGGTTGTTGAGTAATTAAAGTATTAACTGCTTGAGCATATTGAGCTATATGTGTTCTTCTTTTTGGTCCACTAATCATAATATATGGTACTCCACAAAATCCTGCATAACTAAATTCATGTTTTAAAACTTGTAATGATAATGATGCTAATTGTTGATTTTTTGAATCAATTTCAACCCATGGTGATGCTAATGCTATTGTATTTGATACATGAATGCCGGGGTTTATTAAAATTTCGTTTTCTTCTGGTGATGGTATAATAGTTTCTAATCTTGCTTGATTTTTTATTGAATCATTTGATGACGATATTAAATTTGGATTTGGACTTTCAAATCCAACTCTATTATGTAACTGTGGTGAACTTTGATTACTATCAGTTGATAATGAATCAAATACTTGAGTTATTCTTTTTCTATATTTTCTTGATGTTATACGACATGTTATCATATCATATCCCATATTTAATGCGTTTTCAACAATTGTCCGATTCGATTTCCCATCAATTGATGGCATATTAACACCAACAAATAGTGGTGGCTTGTTGTTAGCATTATTATTGTTAGTAGTACTTGTATCTGATTGATTCATAGATTCATTGGGGTTATGAACAGTTTGATTGTTAGTCAAGTTGGAAGATGACCCACTGTTCATCTCACGTAAACTTATTGATGCTGATGTGGTGATTGTGTTAGTCTGTGTTAAATGCATTTTTTTTTTTATTTTCTCAGTTTGTTTGCGCTTGAAAAATCCAAAAAAAAAAAAAAAAAAATACTTTGTCCCAAATTTTTGTTTTCTTTTAATGCGCCGTACTTAAAGGTCTTAGAAACTTGGTTCAAGTATTAAATATAGTAATGTTTTTCCGTGTTGTTTATAGATTTTATAAATCAAATCAAACGGGTCTTATTTTTATTGTCTTTGGGTTTTTTTTTTTTTTATTTTTATTGAAAGTGATTGTCAAGATAGATAAAAATTTATCATCGAAAGATTTAAAGAAATATTAAAAAAGCTCTATTTTAAAGAACGTGTTATTTTTTTCTAAAGCTACCAGGTATACTGAGGATCTTTGAATTATGTGGAGTGAGATCCTTGTATATGGTACCCTAGCTATGCTAGGCCTTGGATCTTAAAGGATTAATTAAATATTTTTATTATTAGTACCATAAGCCCCTATAATATAAATCTGATGTAAAATTTCTTGATTCGTATTAACAAAGGATCTTACTTTTCACCCCTATTAATTATGGGTATGTTAGCGTTGCCAACTCAGACAATTTTTTCTTTAAAATGAATGAACTTATTGTGATAATTGACTTTAAAACGTACTAAGACTAAACACTATTTTAGAATCATACGAAAGCTGATTATTGAAAATTAAAATGAAAGGGGGGATTCTTTAAAATGAGTCCATTCTTTTAATTGTTTCCATCGATTAAACTTTCTACCTGGTATAGTTTGCCCGATCGGTATTACAACTATATTAAAGTGGTTTTTTTTGGAAAATTTTTTGTGTTTTTTTTTTTATGTTTATCATGATGATTATTTACGCGTTGTTTTGAAAAGAATTCTATGGCTTGCGCAAGCGTAGAAAACACGTACAAACGTACAAACTTGAAAAAGTTAAGTTACGTAAGCAAGAGTCGTGCGGCTGTTAAAATCTCGATTAACCGATCGCGCGGGATCTTGATCGAAATAATAATAATATTAAATTACAATATTAAGGTGATACCAATGGTATTAAGAGATTTGTTTGGTCATGTAACACGATGTAAATAATCCATCTATTATAATAAGTATTTGAAAATTCATGTTAGATTGGTGGACGATAATTTTTTAAAGTATCGATCGATGTTAATACAAATTAATATCTGATATCAGTTTTTTTTTTTTTTTGGCATGCATTGATTTTTCATTGCCTTGGTATGTGCTCAGTTAATTTAAAATTTAAGCTTCCTATATATAGTAAATCAAACTTTTTACTTCCTTACCCAAACTCTATATATTAATTATAGAGATACATCGTGTAACGACTTTGTCGTGTTGTCATGATAATAATATGTATATTGCAATTGATGATATATCGAGCTAGGAGTTTATGATAATGTATTAGCTAAGTTACAACATATATATGTAATATTGTACAGATGTATATACTGGATATATTTAATACGTACAGCGCTTCAAAACATTCTTCTTGTTATTATAATATATAGAGCAGATCATACAGTATACAGAAATCTATATATTATAATGATAAAAAAGATTCTATGTGTCATATTAGTGATGATTGAGCTGAAAAATTGACAAACAATGTAATTAACTAATTTATATCGGGAATCTAAATGTATATCAAATTAAATCAATTAACTAATGTTTTTAAATGGTCACACTGCCCGCCCTTTGTTTTACAATTGAGTATTTATACATCCATGGATAACAATTAAGTAATTAGTTAACACTAACATTGCCGAATTGCCAGGCTAATACAATATTCATACACACCAGCTGTATCTCAGATGTTACTAGTGATTTGTATTCATTGAATATAAAATTTATTCAAGTTGGGGCTAAATTTAAAACTCGCTAGCTACATCATGACAGTATATGCCGCTTCTTCCCTTTTTCCCTTAGATATATAATTTATATAGCACAGGTTGCCATAAGGCTTTGTTCTGTTATTGATATACAGCATATAGGACGGCTAAAAATTTCCGGGGAAGATTAAGCATACTTAGAATGATAAATTCAAGTTAACTGTAAAACTCGGCTTCACAAGATATATACCAGTGCTATAGCTATAGCTATAGCTCAACGTTCTAAGCCCGTGTTTGAAACATATACGGTAACTTACGTATGTCTTATTCTATTAAAAAATTTAGAGTTTAATTTTTTTTTTTTTTTGATATTGGACATGCATCATCATGCCAGGCAAGTATAACATAATTGATCGCTGTCGACAACACTTCTTGATAGGTCAGAACTTTGTCGGTGGATAGCTTTCAATTTTTGGCTTTAAGCCAAGGAAAAATCGATTTTTAGAATCAATGAAGCCTTTAATTAAGTTTTAGATGTACCTTATATACATCTATTTCTTTGACCATTTTCAATTTCTTGAGTATATTTAGTTTTTTATTCAGGAAATTAGCTGTGTATAACGGCAGCAGTATATTTTGATTATAAACATTTACTCAATTGATTATTATCTATCTATCTATCAAATTTCAATTTAACCAACTACATCAAAAAATAATCCTTGAGTCGATTTCAATGCTTAATAAAACTACCTCGGATAAATTTAAATCTATATATATCCGTGCTAGAAAATAACTCTTAGTATTAAACTAATATTATTGTACCAGTAAGTATAATTATATTACAATTGAGTTGAAATGTATGTCAAAGGTTTTTTGGCTTTGGTTATTTAAAACATACTTGCGGCTTAAGAAATATCTCAAGAAAAATCTACCAACAATGAACTTTTATTGCGAAATGTTTGAAATTAAGGTTAAACAAGAGCTCAATTCAAGTACGTACCACTTATTATATATGCAAAGAATATAATAATGTCGGGATACTAATTATTATTATATGCTGTATGTATTGTACTTCTCGAAATTTTTCAAAAAGTTGTATTCAAAAGATTCTTCTTTTCTATTATTAGCTATACACATAAAAGTTATCAATAAAAGCTACATTATTAGGTTTAAAAATTGTTTTAAAAGCTTTGAATAGATTTTAATAAGTCTTAACTCTTTTTTTGTATCAATATTCACACGTTATTACTTTAAATTGTTGGACAATATTAATTCCAAAGTGTACTATTGAAATCTCACCCCATGGCATTTTTTTCTAAAAGAAAAAACCTTTTCTAAAAATTCTTTAAGCTTAGTATGAGTTTATATACAGTATATCATCCATAACAATCAATCACAGGCTATTTGCAATAATATAGTTATATACTGGTTGCAATTTTACATATATGGATAAATAGAATAGAAAAGACATCAAGCTTCATGATCAGCCTGTGGATTGAATAATCAATAACTTCTATATCTGGACTAATCATGTAAATTTCAAATACAGTTCTTTTCTAAAAAACTTTAATGATATAATCTCTAAGTGCATTTAAAGTAAAAAGTTACATATTATAGCCGCTTGTACCTATAGTAGAAATTAATAGTATTACGTATATATGTTAACATTATTATAATTTAAAAGATCCAGCCCAAAACATAACATGTGAAGTATTATAAAACTTTGATTCTCCAATTACCTTAGATTATTATAAATATATTATATTAAACTATAGTATATGTACAGAAAAAAGAAATACCTGTTGGGTATTAAAAATATATAATATAGAAGGTAAGTATGCCGAAAAAAAATTTTGCGGTAAGTTTAAAGGTTATATTCTCTAAATAGCATATTATGCTTAGAAAATATATTCGTGACGTCTATATAAAAATCACACTAATATTTTTCCTGGCCAATTAGATTCATTCTAATTCAACTTACTATATTCTAAATCATATTGATTTAATAGAATCCCAACTTGATTGATCCTATAAACAACTGGAATGAATTGAAAACCAATTTTGTTAATATAGATATATACAAATTATTAACAAACTTTTTTTTTCTTTATTTTCAAAATAATCATAATATTTATCTAGAATCAACTCGGCATCCCAAATGAGCCATTTTTTTTTTCAAGTAACAAAGACAAATATATGATTATAAAAGTTACTTTGAATTAAAAATTTAAAGCTTGAGCCATTCATCATTTCTTCCAAACCTACAATTTTTTCTTCAAGATATCTTAATAGTGTCTTTGTTTAATAGGAAATACTAATATAACCATAATTTGATAATATTTTTATTTTCACATTACTAAAATAATTATAATATGGAATATGTAATAATATTATCACCAGATTTACATCTTTCTCCTCCACTAAATAATCAATCTTTTTTGGATCCTCCTAGGCTCATTTAGCAATATAAATATCTTGAAAAATCTCCATAATTTTTCAAATCGATAGCTAATCCTACCTATTAATCTAACAATTCCTTTTATCAAACAATGTCCACTCATCCTAGATCTCCTGGTAGTGCCACTTTATTCCAACAACCTTCCAATCAGTCTCATCATCAGACCTCATCTTTTGTTAATCACAATACTCATTCCCCTATGCATACTTCACCAAACACTCCAACTGATGATGATTTAGAAAAACAATTGAGTCAATCGATGAGATACAACAATAATCAAGGAAATAGATGGATTTGTCAAAAAATTCCAAAGCCATTAAGGTTACATATTGTCGCAATGACAGCTGAATTTGTTGGTACATTTATGTTTTTATTATTTGCATTTGTAATTGCTCAAAATATTAACAGTGATAACTCATTAGAATCTGAAAATGGTCCAACATCTTCACAAACCCTAGTTATATCAATGGGATTTGGATTTAGTGTAATGTGTCAAGTTTTTACATTTTTTAGAGTCTCTGGTGGTCATTTAAATCCTGCTGTTACTGCTGTATTATTTTTAACTAACAATGTACCATTAGTTAGATCAATTTTATTAATTATTACCCAATTGATTGCAGGGATGGCAGCTGCTGGTGCAGCAAGTGCTTTAACTCCTGGTCCAATTTTATTTGTTAATTCTTTAGGTACAAATGTTAATAGATCAAGAGGGTTATTTGTTGAAGCATTTGGTACAGCTTTATTATGTATGGTTATTTTATTTATGGCAGTTGAAAAACACCGTGCTACACATATGGCTCCTTTAGCAATTGGTATTGCGTTATTTGTTGGTAATTTATTTGCTGTACCAATTAGTGGGTCTGGTTTAAATCCTGCACGAAATTTTGGTCCAAATGTTGCAAATAGATCATTCCATAATTATGATTGGATTTATTATGTTGGTCCTTTTTTAGGTAGTATTTGGGCAAGTGCTTTATGGTGGTTATTAAAATGGTTATATTATGAGGAATGTAATCCTGGTCAAGATAGTGATAATTAAGAAGGAAGATTTGAAATTTTGATAACTAATATAAATTCCTAAGTAATCGATATAATCCTAAAGATATAACATTCCTTTTGTTCTAATATAAATTTTTTAAATACTTTTGTTTTTTAATTGATTTAACTAGGATAACTTCGATAATGATTTTATGCATGCACGTGTTATGATTATCCTTCATACTACCCAGTGGCTATAGTAAGTACTGCATACCGACAATAGGCATTAATTAAATTCATGACTGCAGTTGATTAAAAAACTTGTTTTTATATAGCATTCGAGTCAGTATTACACCAATGAAACGTACACATATTTTCAAATTTAAGCTGTTTATGTATACTACTAACTTAAGCAATATATTTATCAATTGCTGGTAGTCGATAGTTGATATCTATATATTCTTAGAATCAAAAACTAGTAGGGAAAAATCTTTTATTTTTTAGGGGTTCCAGCTTTCCAGCTGGCTTAGCTAAATAATATATATTCATTAAAGAATAGACGTCAATTGTCATTAACTTAGCCAGCCAGTTTGGGCCTCATGATATACATGAATATCCAGTATATATATAGGTGATGTATGTTTTATATTGTATATATATAGGTGATGTATGTTTTATATTGTATATATATATGTATACTGAATTAATTACAGGTTGGAAACTTGAAAATTTGTATATATATGGCTAGTAATACAATTGTTATTTACTACTAAGCTTGTATATAATTAATGAGAAGCGTGCACTTTTCATCAATCACGGCCTATGCAGTCCTAACCAGCCGTCGGATATGGCTCCTGAATAGGAATGCAGCTCCGATTTATTGTTTTTATGCGTGAATTATCTGGTCTCGGTTCACTAAGTTTTTATTTAGAAAATTTGATGGTATCAAAAGTAGGTATCTATTTAGCGAAAATCTTGGTATAAAAAAGACCCCATCTATTAGCCAAACTGATGGTATCAAAAACACCTATCTATTTAGCGAAACTACTAGTATCAAAAGGGTGGTTCAAATTCTCTAAATAAAAAGGTGAAATTTGACTAAAAATTTGTTGTAAATCTGATCGGTCTCAACCCAGACTAAAATATTCACGCTTATATAAGCACATATCGGTAATTTACCTTTTTCTGGTGGCACATCCGACTATTCTTATTTCTGAGATAGCATCCGAACAGAAGCATTATAGCGATACGAGCTCGTGATCTAGCTTTTAAGCGTGACTATTCTAGTCTCGATTCAAAAAGAAAGGTTATCGGTAAAATAGTGAAATTTCTATAGTTAAATATCCTTAACTTTTTCAAAGTTGATGGTATCAAAAGTGAGAATCTATTTAGCTATATTATAAACTATTGGTGAAAAAAAATCTCCTCTTTTGTGAAAATACAGGTGCTGGTATCAAAAGGGTACTATATATTGTACATTTGCATCCTATACAGTACATTAGTAGAGCCAGTATAGTTATTAGCCATGGCTATAGATAATCTCTGGTATCAGGGCCTAATTATCTTCGCCAAACCGTGTGGTATCGGGAAAACCGTTACTTATTTTAATTAATTTCAATTTCATATACTTGCATAGAGCTCTTTAGTGTTGAGTGAGAACTCTAAAGCAGTGAAGCTGCAGTTTACTTTCGAACGGATCTATATACATGTATATCTTAGGGGGTTATAATGTTTCATTGTGATATATCATACATTACTGAAATTTCAATTAAAACTATGGATCAAAACAATACATTCAATTTGCCGCTCATCTTAGAGTATCGCATAGGTAATACTTTTTATATAGGCCTGTTTATAAATATATGGCAAATATTGGGATATAGAAAAGCCGGGATAACTTAAGATATATAGTATACACAATTTTATGATACTAACCAATTAGTTGGAGTATGGAGATAAAATCCTTTCTTTCATACATGTATATATAAAACTAACAAAAATTCTAATATAAACTGAGACACGAGTCGTTTTCATTCATATGCTCTAGTTAAAAACTTCCTTACTGCTCTATCCCAATAAAGGACAAAGCCTTTATATAGATTATCTAAACCGACAAGCCTCATCTTCTAACAAAGTAAGACGTCTAATTCATCCGCTTATGAATCTAATAATCCAAATATTAGTGTATTGAGTGCAGTATACACATATAATTAGCTCCAGCAAATAGTGCTCATATCTTAGCAAAGACTTATATCAATTCAGATCGATAGCGTTCAATATAACTTAGTAAAAACATCCAATTGATCTAGCTAAGTATACATAAATTTTGATGGAAAAGAAACCAACGTTAATTTTATATGGCTCAGTTAAAAAATAAGGGATACATGTATAGTTTTACAGCCTATAGCAGTGTATTAAATTAATTTTAAAGCTTAGGTGGCTCTAGAGTAATAAAGCTATAGCCCTGCAGAGTGATTTTTCAAGTTATATTAATTATAATTATGTATAATAGCATTTCAAAGTCTATTCCCCTATGTCTATCAGTTTTGCTTTTTGTAATAATGGAGATATTCGAAGACAGAATCGGAATCGTGGTCTAACCATATTAATCGACAAAGCGTTATAACCGCTCATAATAAGATTAGCCGAGTATTAGGTATTATAATCAAAATAAACAACTTATATAAATATTATATTTGGAATGCTGTACATCCTACATTCCAATCATTTTAAAATAGCTATATACTTTGCATATATGCTTTGATAGTAGTAATAAATAATTATCTGTAACGATAGTAATATTTCCCAATCATTTGCTAGGGAAATCCAAATTTAATATAGCTCCTGTTAGTCATAGGGGGGTGGAGGAATATACATTTCAAAAGCTTGACCTATAGCCTCACACTAGCTATCTGCTACAGGCTAGGATCATCTCATCTCATATCATCTCATCTTAGAAAATGGCCCATGAGTTATAGTACCATGGTATACAATATATACATATATCAAGCATAAATGTAACTGTTATTTTTTAAACTACCGTTTATAATAAATTTATAGATGAGTATTCCAACTTTTTATATATATTCTGTATAATTTTGCAATTCATACGTGGCTCAGAATCAACATAAATGGTATCTGTATCTATTATTAAGAGTATATCAACATTCTAAGCTTATATGCTAACTGAGAAATTATAATACTAGCCTCATATAAATAAAATTTGACATAAATTTATCTTAATCTTATCGATATCTTCAACGATTCCATCTTTCCAAATTCCAGTAAAAACAAATATTAAATTATTCTGGTAAACGTGCAAAATGTAGAATTGCACACCAGGTGTGCCAGTGTTCTACTCGTACAGTTGTGACAAACCTATAGTATACTACCGTAGAACTCGAATCAGCACCAGAGCCTAACTTAAAATTAATCTGCTGTGCTGAATTTGAATTTTTAATGGTAGTAGTCTAGAGCTATGTATAAAAATTTGATGACTGGGTTAATTATAAATATTCATATATGAGTATCAATGTTAGAAGGTCACAGTTATGCATATGGTACAAACATATTTTTTCATTCTTAATTCGGAAAAAGTATTGAAACCCTTACCTAACCTTAATCCTAACAAACTTGTCTTATCTTAAACAATGATCAATCGATTCCACACACAGTTAACTCAAATGTGTATATACAAAAACGTTTTCAGGTTATATATGGATCCGGGTATACATGTATATAAGTTGGATAAATATATCGATCCTGGCCATATAAATATTCCAAGCTAAGTCTACCATGGTTACTTAGAGTGACACCATCCATATTTTCTTAAAAAATAAAAATAAAATATTGAATTAAAGTTTTTTGGTGTATCACTGAAATCACACTTACATGTATAGTAAGACATAAGGAAACTAAGCTTACATCCGGATACTTCTGATACTAGTACCTGGTAGTAACCATGACCATGACAGTAGTAACCCTACACAATGGCCTTAAAAACGTTAAGCTTACACAACTCATACCATGGTACCAGTACTGAAGGTATAATTTAAAGTGCTCATGAGTAATACTGTAGTTTAAATGCTTACAATGCGTCAAACCCTGCATGCTAAGTTTCTAAATTGATTTTTGGCTTTCATATTTTAATGTTACTACCAAGTTGTTCCCCGGGTTTAGTAAGAGCAAACCTAGCCATTTTTTTATTACCGAAAAAGAAAAATAACATATAGATAAAATATGGAGTTGAATCTCGGCCCACGTGTAGTTTCTTGATACCTAAGACTAATCATCATATTTGGTATCATTATTATTAGTATTATAATTGGTAAGAAATTTCAAATACATAGATTTGGAGGAAAACTGCAAAGTTCCTACCCTACCATTTTTACTTGGTGTATGGGCTAGTATATGGTGTATTGTTTTACTTATAAATGACTCAATTGTTAACTTTTGGTCTTCACAGTATATCATACATCGGATTATATACTTTCGGCCACATTAATAATAGGCGTATAGCGGCTAAATGAAAATATCAATAAAACGTAGCCGAAAACTTTATACATAGATATTAGGTAAAGGACCCGGATAAATAGATATTTATTGATAAATATATGTGAACTAAAATAACTGTGTACAGAAATTATAGTCAATTAAGTTGTACCTGCTATTGACATATTAGGTTCAGCTTGAACCATTCTACCAAATCGATATTTTTAATTTTTTACTGATGAGATACCATAATATTGCCAATTGGCAACTTTATGTAGTGCTTTTAAAGTTGCTGGTTAAATTTATATTTATTAAAAGATTTCTTCATATGCAGCTACTATTTTAAAGTAAGTACAAGTACACTGGTATCGTCCTAGGAAGCTGGTAACATTATTTAAGATATTTTATAAGCCATTAGATCCACATTTGTTTCTTAAGATATCGAAGAGGTACCTGGTATCAACGAAACAATTTAACCAATACTATTACAGTAAGATGATGGCCTATTTAGTATAAAACCCCCCAATTGACTTAATGCTTGTTTTATTTCGGGTTTTTTGAAGAAATCTCGTAAGGATGGCTTCTTAGCAGCTACTGACGCTATTACTAACATATACCAAAGAAAAAGGGATGTGTGATGAGGTGAAATTAATCTAAACATATAGTTAAACATCATTGATACCATGGTATAATTGAGAACCATCCAACTGCGAGCTATTTACTTAGTAACATGTATTCTCAATTTGCAGAAATTAATAATAAAGATCGTTATCTAGTTATACATTCATGTATATGGATATTATTATTTTGCTGCTCTAGAGCTTGTATATTAAATATACCTGGGGTATTACATACGGCGGTACAGGATACCTATACCTTGATAGACAAGACTCACACAGGACGTCAATAATTAAGAAAATTCGAGACAATAAAAAGATTTTGTTTTAAAATAAGCTTTTTTCCCGTTCGCTGAATTCAATTCTTATTTTTTTTAGTTTTTTTTCCAAGCTCATCGGAATCTCATCCTCATCAAAGTATAAACCTACAGTAGTACCAGTAAGAACTTTGTATACCATTTCAGGAAACTTGGTATAATGATTCATAACAACATTACCACAATACCATAATATTATTGAGAAAAATCTTCCAAAAAACAAAAAATATTTTTTTCATTCAGCAATTAGCTTAACCGGCATTTCATTCTCACAAAATTAGCTACCCTCCTAAAAACATTTGTAATAAAATAAGTGTGATAGCAACTGATAAAAAAAATAACATGGCAGATATAAAATATCACCTTACAATTACCTTATAATGACATTTAAACAAACCGAAATTTCCCACCACTTAGCGAAAGCTTTATTACTCATGATAGTGAAGTTATAGGTAAAACACCATATTTCTTTTCGTTAAAATCAGTATTTCCTAAGCTATCTTAGACAATTGATTGAGATACGTTAAAACAATTCATGTACCATGGTACGTACCAGACATCCTATATATTATACTTTTTGACATCAGGTGCCGTTACTTACTCAGTATATACCAATATATAATTACTGGTAATAATTTATTATTACTATAGGTAAATTTAATTTCCTATATCTGCTCTAGTGTATAAAAAATTAAAACTAGAATGTTAAAAGAGCCTTCATTGATTATTCCATATAAAGAGACTCCATTAATTATTCTATATAATTATATCTATAAAAAGTTCATCCTGATTTCTTGTGATATTCATTTAATCAGTAACGGTTGTCAATTTATTGTCCTGCCTCAAAACTTTTCATTGGGACGAAGTGACCGCAAACATTGATAAATATTACCTTTAGACTATATCTATACAGTGATTTATGAAACGAATGGCCCATGATTTTATAAGTAATATTTACCATTGCTAGCCAGATAAGGCTCTCATCATACGTACGGATACAGGATGATATTTAAAAACTCTAAAGACTCTTAAAAAAAAACTTTATTATGTTCCGCGTATTATTTCTACCTACCAAGTCTCAGCTGTATCTTTTTTTTTCTATCACCGGGTTTGTAAAGTCTTTATATATGGGGAAAAAAGTTGATAGTTACTAGCTAAGAAAAAACAATTACAATTGTATACAAATATGTATGTGTAACACTGTACTATTCATTTTAAGGTAATAATAACCATGAAGGATAAAGACTGGAATTAAATGGATATTTCGCTTAAGTTAAAAATAAATTTTTTTCACCATGTTTTTTGTTTATTTGTCAATTGAGGATCTTAGGGATCTTAACTTTTTTCATCGATGCGATGATCGCGATCGATCGGTTACAAAAGTCTCATGATTCAAAAAGGTAGCTTTAGTGGTATTTTTTAAAAATTATATTTCAAGAGTTAATCAACTTTGAAAAAATTTCAAATTAAAATTTTTGGTAAATTGATCGATCAACGACAGCAGTGGGTCTAGCTAGATAACACAAAACATTCGGGGTCCTTTTTTGAAACTTATTATATAATTAAGCTTGGTAATATAAGCCTACCAGTAGGTATTTAACGTTGTTAAGTGGTGAAGCTGTCAAATGTTTTTTTATTAAGGTTTATTTTCATGCTTAATTTACTGTCTTAAACAACCAAATATACAGAATATTCTTTTATACCAAGAAAGAAAGAACGACAAAACCATCCTATGGATTCATAAGTGCATTATTATGGAGGTAGTTTAAGAAATCGGAGATGTAAATATATATACTAAATAGTATTGGATTTTTAATTTCGGTTTTAAAAAGATTTGAATGTAGAATTATATCAATTACTTTTTGTGTTAGTATCAAGCCAAAAAAAGAAAAAGGAATGAATTTAATTTCATAATTATACAGTTCCATCGTTACTATAGTATCAAATGATTAAAAAAAAAATAAAAAAATTAAATCTTGTAGGTTATTATCGTCCAGTAACTTTTAATAGGCTGATTCGGATGGTCATGGTGTAAGTTTGTTAAATTCAATTCCATCTTGAATTATTTTTTGAAGAGATTCATTTATAGGCCATACTATGTATGGTAAACGTTTTATTTTTTATTTTTTTTTTTTCTTTTTGAAAAAAAAGTTTAATCTAGGGTTTTCGAACTGGCTTAATTCTTCAAACCTCAATCCTTCGTAATATATACAACAGTAAACTGGGTGTTTAAAAACAATTCCATGTTTCCATAAATATTAATTCATAATTCATGCATTCTGTTTTACATTCTAGCATTAAGCTTAGATATATATTATGGCTTTCATGACAGACCAATCTGAGGATAAAAAACACTGAAAGACACAGTTTTATAAAGTTATTATTACGGAACTGTGGAACACTCTATCCCGTACAGAATTGGTGTTTTAATTTCTAAAGGTCATCTATAAAGATTTCGTTTTAAGTGAATTATAAATAAATTTGGAAGAAAAATACTTCTGCTAATAGCTACAAGTAAACCAAATTGTATAACCACAATTGGTGAATAAATTACTTCAGCAACAACATATTTGGTTTTTTCTTTTTTAGAGTGAAACTCAAATTGAAAGTAAACACTTTATATATATTTAAGTTTTAACAAAGCTAAATACCGTTGAAGCCATACTTATGATCCAACCCACCGATGCATTAAAAGTAATTATATGCCGATTTCTATCTTTTCTATCCAAATCTAATTACTTTTAATGCATTGGTGGGTTGGATCATAAGTATGGCTTCAACGGTAATATATTTAGAAATTATAAATGTCTAGCTATTATTAAATTCTATAAAAATAAAGACTAAAAAGTTTGATTTTTCTGGGGTGAGTGCTGCGTTCCAATTATTTACTTTAAAGTGAGGAATCACCAATTTTATTTATAACTCAGCAGCACCATATATATACTAAATTACTAGTTACATAGAATATCTGTCTGTTTCCATGACTAGTTATATTTCCTTTTTAAATTTAATAACAAATTGTTGGATGATTTTTCTAAGACTAAGTTACTATGGTATTAAATAGTTATAGTTTTAGGTTCAACGAGATTTCACTTTAAAACAATTACAAAAATTAAAAAAAAGTTATAGCAGACTTTAGCCGAAAACCTGGCTGGTGATAATACATTGCTTTAGTTGGTTTTCATAGCTCATCTACACATTTCCAAAAATCCATTAAAAAAAAAGCAAAAATATAAATTTCTATTAACCAAAAAAAAAAAAAACATATAAATATATCAAGTATTCTTTTAAAATCGAATAAAACTTTTTTTCTTTATCTATTAAACTAAAACTTAATACCAAATTAATAAAAAGCTATGAAAAGTTTAATTTTACTCACTACATTAGCAAGTTTGATTGTTGCTAAACAGTCAGCTTTACCAGGATCCCAAAATGTTGTTCAATATTGGGGAGAAAATGTTGATTCTAAACATTCATTGCAAAGTTTTTGCGATCGAGGTACATCAGATATGATTATTTTATCAGGTATTAATGATTTTTCAAATCCAAAAATTAAAATTGATAATTATTGTGAAAATGATTCTTGTCCAACTTTAGCAAAACAAATCAAACATTGTCAATCAAAAGGTATCAAAGTCTTGGTATCAATTGGTGGACCAAAAGGTAGTTATGGATTTAATTCACCAAATGATGGTAAAATTTTAGCAAATAATTTATGGTCAATTTATGGCTCCAAAAATGGTCCATTTGGTGATGTTATTGTTGATGGTTTTGATTTAAATATTTTACAAGGTTCATCAATTGGGTATTCAGAATTAGCACAACAATTACGATCTATCATGCCAAAAGATAAATTATTAACTTCTACTCCATCAAGTGATACTTACCCTGATAAATATGTTGGTGATGCTTTGAAATCAACTGAATTTGATTTAGTTATGGTTCCAGTTCAAGGATTTGATAAACCAAGTTCAAAGGCTAAACGACAAAATGCTGGTAATGTTTTACCATGGAGCAATAGTGGTGTTTCAATCATGATTCATGTTGCTGGATCACCTTCTTCAAGTAATAGTGGATATATTAGTCCATCAGCTGTCCGAAATTTAGCTAATTTGTTGGCAAATTTATTATCTAATTTTGCTGGTGTTTCTATTTGGGATGCTGACACTGCTTTAGCTAATAACAATTTTGCTGGTGGAATCTTTGGTGGTGGTGCTGGAGCCAGTGGTAATCAAGGAGGTGCTGGAAATAATCCAGGTGCAGGAGGCCCAGGTTCAGGTGGCTCTGGTAATCCAGCTGGTCCAGGTGCAGGTGGTAATAATCCAGCTGGTCCAGGTGCTGGTGGTGCAGGTAATAATCCAGTTGGCCCAGGAGCTGGTGGTGCAGGTAATAATCCATCAGGTCCAGGTAACGGTGGTGCAGGTAATAATTCATCAGGTCCAGGTAACGGTGGTGCAGGTAATAATCCATCAGGTCCAGGTAACGGTGGTGCAGGTAATAATCCATCAGGTCCAGGTAACGGTGGTGCAGGACGGTCTAATCCAACTATTCCAGCTGAAAGCGGTGCCCCAACACGTGGTAGCCCAACATCAGGAAGACCAACACCAGGTGCTCCAACTTCCGGTAACCCAACTTCTGGCGTTCCAACTTCAGGTAAACCAACATCAGGTGCTCCAACTTCAGGTAAACCAACATCAGGTGCTGCAACTTCCGGTAAACCAACTTCAGGTGCTTTATCTACAACTGGTTTTTCTCATTCAATCACAACTAATAGTGTCAGCTTATCAAAGGATACTACCTTATCTTCTGAAAGTTCAGCAACTAGTACTGAAAGTTCATCAATTGGTACTAACACATCAACCAACACAGAATCTTCATCAACAGGCACAAGTACTTCATCAAGTGTAGAATCTTCATTAACAGAAACAAGTGCTTCATCTGCTCCAGAAACTTCATCTACCGGTACTGAAACTGGCACTAGTTCCAGTGGTGCTGATACTGCTTCAATAACATCTCCAAGTGGTACTGAAACTGCCCCAACTGCTACTCCAACTGATGGTGTTACTGAAGCCCCAACAACTACTCCAACTGATGATGTTACTGAAACTCCAACAACTACTCCAACTGATGATGTTACTGAAGCTCCAACAACTACTCCAATTGATGATGCGCAATCTACAGCAAGCGAAGCCGCAACCGCAACTCCAACTCCAACTGGTGATGGTACTGGTTCAGGAGACGGTTCAGGAGATGGTTCTGGTGATGGTTCAGGTTCAGGAGATGGTACTGGCTCTGGCGATGGCAGTGGGTCTGGCGATGGTTCAGGAGACGGTTCAGGTTCTGGCGATGGTTCAGGCTCTGGCGATGGTACTGGCTCTGGTGATGGTTCAGGAGATGGTACTGGTTCAGGAGACGGTTCTGGCGATGGTGCAGGAGACGGCTCTGGTGATGGTTCTGGTTCAGGAGATGTATAAACAACTTCTTTTCTTTTATTTTTTCAACCATTTTTTCTAACGTTGCATTCCAAAAGATAAAAACTCCATTTATTTTATGTTATTTTATTTAATGAACTTCTATATTTATTCTTCGTTTGTCGCTCTCTTTCACTAATTTGTTTTACTCCCTATTTTTTTTTTTTTAATCCTCAAAGTCCTTTTATGTCTCTTTTTTATATACCATTTATCAATTTTATATCATTTTTCTTTTCTTAATTTAATTTTGATTTGTATTATTATATTTTAATGTTATTATTTTTATAGCCTTTTTTTTTTTTTTGCAACATTTTTTATCTCTTTCATCTTTTTGAAAAAAATTGTTCCTATGCCATAATCTGTTCTATATTTTTTTTTCGTTCATGATTAAAGTGCTTTATTTTCTTTCTTCTTATATCAAAAATGTGGGTCAAAATTTGCATTATTACATTTTAATATTATCTATATATACATGTATATATGTATATCGATGTTGGTTGTTTCAAGTTTACCATGATGTAGGTTATTCTACACTTAAGCTTAAATTTATTCAGTAAATGGTCAAAACATCCAAAATTGACATATACTGTATATATATGAAGAATCAATATTTGGTCGTATGTATTTTTGGTACATTTATAAGAAAGCATTTATTTTTATTGTAAACAATAATAATGATAGCGACTAAAAACAATTTTACAAGTTTTTCCTTTTTTTTTTTTTTTTTTTTTTGGACGAAATATTTTTTTTTTTCCTAATTGATTTATAATGTAAACTTTTGGGTTGTCCTTTTAAATAAATTATATTCCGATTTATTCTAATTTTATCAAAAGAATCGTAATTACATATATATCGATCCTTTTTAAAAACTAATCCAACTTCATTCTATAACCATGAGTTGATGTAATGATCAAGCAGTAGCAAAACTTAGCATCACAAAGAACTAAAGAAAAAGTTCCTGTGGCCATATCAAACAATATATTAAATGCGCAGTGTCAAATTTCTGAAATAGCGAATAGTTTAGATTTATTATGTTTGTTGTGGGTTATTTAATAGTCAATATCCCATTTTCTGGGTAGCCTGAAAAGATATAAGTAGAATAATAATCGAAAGTGGTTAACACTAGTAGCTATTGTTAATATTTTGATGTCTATTTGTCTTCCAAATAATTAGCCTAAATTATTTAGAAGATTAGGCTCTATTTACATACTTTGCTGTGACCACTTTCACATAACATTGATAACGGATATAGCCAATGTTACAGATAGTGGTAATAACACTTTTCGTAAATATGTATATTTGATCAATATATAATTGTCTGTTGAAATATATAATATTTTATGTCTGATGATTCACTATAATATTTTATGTCTGATGAATAGAAGCTTTCAAAATAGCTTCTTAGTGTTAGTTATTACCATTAGCTCCAGCTTTTTTCCTGAATTATTTTGGTATAATCAATACAGTTATCTATACACGTGTACGTACAGTGTATATGTATAGGTACAATTGTAGATAATCAAGAACCAAATATAAAATATATCCTGAAGAAGGATTAAACAAATCAGTGTATATATTAACCATGTGGTAGGTGTAAAGCTTATACTAGGTTTGATGCGATACTGTATACCACCAATTTTGAAACTTGTCTCATATACCCCAAACTAATTACCAATTACAACTAACCTACGAATCTAGGGAGAAGAAAAAAAAAACTTAATTTCAAAAAGAAATTTAAATATATTAAAATGATACTAAGAACTTATTTATCGTCATCTTGACCTGGATTACATTCTTTATAATTTAAAAATTTCAACATCCACCACAACAAACTTGCCAAAATACTTCCCAAAAAAGGACCAATATAATAAATCCAATCATAGTTATGAAATAATCTATTTGCAACATTTGGACCAAAATTTCTTGCAGGATTTAATCCTGCTCCTGTAATTGGAACAGCAAATAAATGACCAATAAATAATGCAATACCAATTGCCAAAGGAGCCATATGAGTTGCACGATGTTTTTCAACTGCCATAAACATTACAACCATACATAATAAAGCAGTGCCAAATGCTTCAACAAATAATCCTCTCGTTCTGTTAACTCCAGTCGTCAAAGAATTTGCAAATAAAATTTCACCTGGTGTTAAAGCACTTGCTGCACCAGCAGCTGCCATCCCTGCAATTAATTGGGTAACAATTAATAAAATAGCTCTAAATAATGGTACATTTTTTGTTAAAAATAATACAGCAGTAACAGCAGGATTTAAATGACCACCAGAGACTCTAAAAAATGTAAAAACTTGACACATTACACTGAAACCAAATCCAAATGATATAACTAGGGTTTGTGAGGTTGTTGGTCCATTATCTGATTTTAATGAATTATCACTATTTGACATTTGTGCGATAACAAAGGCGAAAACTAAAAACATAAATGTTCCAACAAATTCGCCTGTTACTGCAATTAAATGTAATCTTAATGATCTTGGAATTTTGGCAGCCCAATGATTTAAAGTTTCATTTTTGGATGGGATTGGTGCTGATGGATCTAATTGTTTTTCAATATCTTTAACTATTCGTAGGTTATTATTTAATGGAGCATTGTTAAGGTTTGGGAATGATGTTGCTTCTTGTAGTGTTGCACTACCTGGTGATGTTGGTTGATCGAAATTATTCATTATTATTCTATTATTGTTTTATGGTATTAATTTGTGAAGGAAGGGATAATTCTTTTTCGAAAATAAATAAGGAATTAGAGGAGTATTTATATTTGTGTTATCTGACCTATGTGTTATGTTTATACTTTTTTTTTTTCTTGATGCATAAGACTGATTTCTATATATTGTTAAAGTTATGGTTTTTCTTTCAATAGACTTTCTTCGAGAAATATATATATATTTCCGATTTTATTTTAAGGATATTGTGAATTGGATTTATTACAAAAAGAACTTTATTTTCAGTCTTTTCATACGAATATATTAATACCGATGTTAAATTATATGTTGATACATTTTCAAAGTTAGAGTTTATATCAAGGGTCTACAAAAAAATATGTTTTTTCTGAATTTATAGTATTCAAGCATGTATTCAAAATTTATTAATTTATTATTTGTATTATTTGTTTTTAATGAGACCTACCCTCCTATTGTTCATTATTAATCGAAAACTAAGAATGTTTATTTATAGTGAATCAATTTCTCATAATAAAAAATGGCTAAACTTCATCTATTTGATCCTCGGATAGAAAAAAACAACAACAATAATAATAATGTCTTGAAAAGTACAGAAATCGAAGCTATTAACTAACGGTACCAGTCAGAATCGGGCAAAAGCCAAAATTGCAAATGTACAAAATTGAAGAATTACCACTTAAAAAAAAAGGGGTGTTTACGTATTTCTTCAATTTTGTACATTTGCAATTTTGGCTTTTGCCCGATGCTGACTGGTACCAAATTAGCTGGCTATAAGAAAGTATAAGTTACATACCTATTGTCAAACATATATTATTGCCCAATAAAAACCTTATCCAACCTTCACTCCAGGATTATAATTTTTATTGTATCAATATAACTATAGGAAGTCAAAGAACGTACTTCTCTGGAATTTAACAAACCATGGTTAGCAGGTATTGTATTTGAATATATCGAAGAATTTCTGGCAAGGTAATAGTGGCATGATCAACCTCATGCCAAACCAAGAAATCAAGTATACTAGTTACAGGTTGATCCACAATGCCCTGCATCTTAATTTACCATTTGCAATATCTTATGGTGCGCAACCATAAAAAAAAATATACATATTATTTATTATTCTTTACAATGTTTAACAATAAATCATGATCAAAGCAGATTGAAAAAAAATATATACATCTTTATACCAGGTACTTTTAATATTAATTTTGCCAGGTGTACAGCTTGTACACATGCACCCAAAAAAACTTTAAAAAGCTAAACTTTTTTTTATTAAACTTTAACCTTACCTTCAACATCTAATCAAAACCTCTTCCCCCGTGGTTCAACAGGCCCAACAGTAATTCTTAGATCTGTATATTATGTCATAAAAGTCCAATCTAGACCAAATAGATTGAGTAAAAAAGCTTAATAATTTTTTTATGTAGATTCTAGTTCAATTGGAATTTGGGTTATGTGAAGGAACTCAGTACTACTTAGATTTAAAAGTCAAAAAAACATCAGTAGAGAAAAACCAATTGTACCTTGTCTTATAAACCTCGAGTTTAAATTTTTTCCAAGACATTTTTAATAATATTGATACTATTTTTAATTTTGAGACTTCACTCCACGGCTAACGGCTAACCTAGTAGCTTTACCATTACAGTTTCTATAAAATATTTTTTGACTTAGGACTAAAATGTAAACATATCATAAAGTTATACGAGGTAAAGCGACTGGGATAAATTCAAACTCTTGTAAGGTCCGTTCCACTTTACACCTTTCAGTAGAAATCTATAGCTCAGTTTTAAGCAGTGACCAGCTTAACATACTGTATATAAGTTAATATACTCAGTCAACTTTTCTTGGCTGATGCTTGACATATCTAGTAGGATCAAAATACCATGGTAGCTCTAGGTTGTTAATATAAATTTAACAAACATATAAACAGTGATTGCCATATATCGCAAGTAAGCACTTGTGTAACCTTTTTTAAAGACTGGTTGAATGTTTCAAATCTCTTTTCTATAGTTTTCCCAGATGGTGTACCTGCTAGCCTTTTGTTGACAGGAATTTCGTCCGACTCCAATGAGTCCTGTAACATAAATCTCTTATTGGTTATTTTTACTAAAGAAATGAGCAGTATTTGATCTACTGATAATAGCAAAGAAGATACTACAATCTTAGTAGTTTGTGTATAAAACTTGACCATATATACACTATATAACCTTTATATTTCTAGTCTGACGTACCAAGATAAGCTTGGTATAAAAATAGATGCATATTCTCAACGTATATAAACAAGCTTTCTCTTTTTTAATCTCATTTAAAGCAATACAGTCATACTAAGTATATTGAAATCAAAATATACAGTACTAATTACATTGGGGCATAAAATTTAAAATAAACATAGATGTAGTTGTTATAAGCCCGACAGGTTTCTTTTAAGGTTCTAAATCTAACTGTAATCATTTTATCACGATAATATGATACAGGCTTCCTTATAGATATGAACTTTAAGGTTTCATTTTACCTACAAGGTAAAATTCTGTATACAGCCATATTTCACGCTTTCAGTCCTTGAGCTGACTATTGCTAGTATAATTATATGCGTATTGATTTATAATATTTAATATGATAAAAACGATGACGCATTAAAAAGTTTTTTTTTCGGGGATCATAGATCTAGGAACCTTTAATTTATCAATACAAAATAAATCATAAACAATACCAAGAGTTCTTTAGATTAAGTTACATCTGAAATCTATAGATGGGGTTCCTTGAACTTAGATAGTTCGTATAGATTAACATTGCTGCCACTAATTACCGAGTTGTACTCAGCTAGCATACCAGTCAAATATCATTACATTATAGAATATACAAAGGTTTAATCCAGAGTTCAACGTCTTTTTCGACAAAAAATGAGCCTAAAATATATATATATCATTGAATAATATTCAACGGTTTCCAGGAACCAAGAGGCTCAATTACGATTAACAATCTTAACTGCCTATTAACTGATAAACATGTTTGTGTGTTTATCTCGGGCATATTCCGTTTCGTTAGGTGAATCTACATTGCAATCTACATTCATAATATACTTGTTTGGAACTCGGTTATTATAGAAAATATTTGTTCATGATGATGGAATATATCAAAATTAATTAGTTACGTAAGTAAGCGCTGTATATATGGTAATTTAAAATCTTTCGAAACGGGGTACATCAAGATCTAAGACAAATCCGTAACGGTTTTGTGGCGCTTCATGCGTTTTAAGATTACAGGCCTAGATTAGATGCGGCTCAAAGACCCTTAATTACTTACTGTTAACTAAGGATCGACAAAAAAATAAACGGTCTTGTGAGTTAAAAAAATATTATAGGCGTTTGTTAGTGCACTTGTTAAAAGTAAGTTTACATTTCCTTGTATTGATAAAGTTAAGAACATAAAAATATTTCGGTGGATCATTATAACTGTATATCTAGGAAAGTAGCAACTGTACAATCTGCACATACATGTATGTATGCATGTATATATAGTACATGTTTATATATATAGTCACATATATGGATTGCGTTTATCGTTGATCACAGTCAATTTTATCTATCATATGTATATATACAGTGTATATTGTGTACAATTGTACAACTCGAGATGTACTTAATCTCTTTATTATAATTAATATAGGTGGAAAATTATAACGATAGAATGACTCGATAAGATCAACTAGCCTAGAATTTATGTATCTATATTTAAGATATATGAAAAAAACTTCAGGTCACATGCACCTGACAAATATATCAAGATCGATCACAGTCCTGCTAATCATATGCATAAGCCATTAGTTATGATAATCAACATGACTATCTATAGTATGTGTACATGTATATGCTAATTGCTGTATGTGTATGTATTTGGATGGATGATACAACATGTACCTGCTTTCATAGATATACAAGGTGATCAAACTCTCAACTAGAAATTATAACCAAACGCAAAAAATATATCCTCCAATTAACCTCATCGCGATGCACAAAATCTTCTATACTCTAATTAAAATGATAATCTGACATAAAACCATAGTATCAATTGAGGAAATGAACATTTTGTTTTTCTTTTTTTTAAAAAAACTACATCATTATTCTATATATCCCTATATTTAAATTTATACCCCAATTATCTCCTCTTGGCTACCCCAATTATCTCCTCTTGGCTTATATACAACTGGTAATTTCAATATAAACTAGTCCTTTTGATTGGATACCTCACGATAGACGTCTTTGTGGCTCATTAATCTTTAGTCACCATGGATAAATCATCATCATCATCACAATCACCATTGATCATCAATACAACCCATATCATCGAGATCTCATATAACTAATGATCATCATACCTAGTTCTATTTTTAATTCGAAGCTCCAGTGAACTAAGACGCCACACCAGCATCCCTTCTAAACTATATAAGACCCTTCAAATTCAACAATTTTTTAAATTTCCTTACTTCTTTTAATCTCTACAATAAATTGACTATATTATAATAATTATAAGAAAGAATGCCTACAAGAATTTACAAAAAACCAAGTTCATATGGTAAACAAAAACCATCATCTACTTATAACAATAAACATAAACCAAGTATTCATGATGCTGATTATTATTATAAATTAGCTCATAAACAAGAATTAGAAAATTTGAAATTAAAGAAACAATACTTAAGAGAAACAAAATATAAAAAAGCTAATCGATTCAATAAAATGTTTATGACTTTATTTTTAAGAAGAAAAGTACCAAGCAATAAAAAAGGAAATAAAAAGGTTGAAAAAACTACTGTTGCAAAGACAACGATTTCAAAGAAATAAATTGAAAGGATAAACTATTTTTTGACCATTTTTTATTATAGATTAAAACATAAAACATAGATATAGATATAGACAGTTTTTTTTATTTTTTGTACAATTTAGTTCGATTTTTTTATTAATTAATTAATTTTATAGACTTTTTTTTTTTTTTTCCCTTATTGAGAATATCGTAGTCAAGTTACGTTAAGTTAGCTGGTGATGATGTAGATTCAAAGAAGCACTAAAAAGTTCCCAAGAACCTTCTAGCCGTACTTCACGTGTAAACCACGATTTCACGTGGTAATTCTACATCACGTGAAAATAACTATCTCACGTGAAACTCCAAACGGTTAAATAAAAATGATTGAAATCAGCTTATTTGATTTTGGATTTTTGAAATAAATAAATAGAACCTCCTTTCTTTCATCTTTATTATAAACCCCCTAACAACAACCAAAGGGATTAAATAACCCAAAAATTGTTTTATTAATAACAGTACAGTACACTTGTCACAAATAAACATGATGTATTACAACTTATTCTGATACAATCATTCATTACTTTTATCAATTATTGTTGAACCAAAAAAAAAAATATTATTTGCGCGTTCAAGATAAAAATTGCCCCAATAAAAAAATAAAAAAATTTTAAAGCGCTGGAAGATTCTATTTAACACAGCTTAAGATAATTTTGTGTTTATTTTTCTCCCATAACAACAAAAAAAAAAAAAAAAAAAAACACGAACGAAAGAAATCCGTTCGCCGCCGCCAGAATTTTTTTTTTTTTTTCTCTTTTCATAACATTTTTTCTCTTTTTTCTTGATCCATCTTTTCTTTTCACATATATATTCATTTCTTCATTTCAACCATCATATTATACAAAAAATCAATCTTTATATTAATTCAAAAAAAAATACTATAACATCAATTTATAATTACTAACCTATTTCATATATTTATACTAAATTATTTTCGCATCATCCCATCAAAAAAAAAAAAAATATTAAAAAATAGAAACAATGAATAAACATCCACAAGGACGGAAATTGACAATGCAGGAAAAGGCACGATTACAACCGTTTCAAGATAATATTCAATATTCAAATCGATATTCAGACGATGAATTCGAATATAGGTAAGTAATATTATATTATAAAAGAGCTTATTGCTAATAAATACATATAGACATGTTATTTTACCAAAAAATATGTTAAAAGCTATACCAAAAGAATATTTTAATACAGAAACTGGCACATTACGAATATTATTAGAAGATGAATGGAGAGGATTAGGAATTACACAGAGTTTGGGATGGGAACATTATGAAACACATGCTCCAGAACCTCATATTTTATTATTTAAGTAAGTATACTAAATTAAGAAAAGATAATACTAACGATCAATTTTATTAGACGAGTTAAAAGTTAGATAAAAGAAAGTACTAATGACAAAAAAAAAAAAAAAACACTAATATAAAATGTAATTACTCACACATCTCTTCTTTATAAAATTTACAACTTTGACACATTAACCAATTTATACAACCCTTCATCAGAATTTTCAACTCTTTGTTCTTCAATTAATTTTGATAAATGTTGTAATACACCATATCCAGCAGCTCTTTTGACATTTGGACTAATTTCTGGATACATATCTTCAACTAATTGTTCAACACTTGCTAATCTTAATCTTTCCAATACTTTAACAATTTCATGTTCTCTATTTAATCGATGTGTAATATATTCATTAATTTTATATTTCCCATTTGTAATTAATGGACCATGACCTGGATACATATGTTTTAAATCACCAATATTTAACATTCTTTCTAATGAATTCATATATCTTGCTAAATCGAAAAATACTGATGTACCTTCACCCAAAACATTATCACCGCAAAATAATGCTTGTTCTTTATTAAACCAAAATACATGATGATCAACTGCATGGCCTGGTGTATAATAAGCTGTTAACGTACCATCATCTGTTCCATCAACTTTAAAAACTTGTTTATCAACAATATTTTGAATATTATGTTTATTATAATAATTTTTTTTTGGATCTCTTTCTTTATCAAATGCTTTAAAAATTTCAGGTTTATAATTTTGATATGATTCTAAAAATTCCATTATTGGATTAATACCATTATCATGATCAATATGACCATGAGTGATTAAAATTTTTGAAATTGATTTTATTTGATTTGATTTTAAAAATTCTGAAAATAATTTTGTAAATTCTGGTAATCCTTCACCACAATCAATAAGTGTTCTAGTTGGTCCAGTACCTATAATATAACAATTTGTACCTAAATTTGTAAAAGGTGAAGGATTTAATCCTAATAATGAATACACTAATGGTGATAATTTTTGGATATTAGGTAAAGGTGTTGATTTAGTTACTTTACTCATTTTATTATTTTTGTCTATAGGTATGATATGTTGATGTTATGTTGATAAAATTTTTTTTTTTTTCTCTTTTTTACTTCGGTGAAAAGTTATATTTATAAAAAAAAAAAAAAATTGTTGATAAATGATAGCTAGTATTATGACAACTGTTGAAATTCGGACTCCAAATGACTCAAGCCGTTGTGATTCGATACTATATAGTCTTGTACCTGGTCTACGCACGCACTAGTTATTTGATTACATATGAGCGGAGTAAAGGAATCAATCGATGATTCAAGCTTTTGTAAAATTTTTATTATACTTGATTCATATGAGCCCCTTGTTCATTACTAATGCTTAAACCGTTAATGTTACTCGCATCTGCTTTCTGCTTGGAACTTATTAATTATTATGACCTTGGGCTAGCAAGCTTTTAAATTGTGAAGTGAATGAATGAACTTTTTGACCGCGGTTCAAATTGATCGATATCGAGCACAAATTTATAAGCGAGTATTTCTTAAAAGAACGGAAGTATTTAACTCCCGAGTTTTAGAGTGGGGACCGGTGTGATGATTTGGGTTTTGTTGACCTTATTTTTATTTTTTTTTAGCTTGGGTTGACGGTTTCAAACCAAGTTAAAATGTGGAGTAAATTAGATTCATGCTAGCTATAGCATCATGATATCACGACCATTAATTTAAACGTCTAGTTAGAAGGTATAAGGTAATGTCGTCAAGACACATGCGATATATAATATCCAGAATGTCGGCTTACCAATTGATATATTTAAAATATATATACAAGTATGTATATGTTGTACTCGGTTTAAGCTTGGACCATTGCAATATATAAAAATATTAGACTAATCAATTGATACTGTACAATTGTATACGTACATGTATACCAGGTAATACGTATCCTGCTGTACATATATATGTATACATTAATTCGATATCGTTAATAGTGCTGTTGTAAAATCAATTTAACGTATATATGTATACTATAGGACGTTTACTTATAAATTTAATAAGTAATGTCATAATCAATTATAATGAATTCATTGCAATTATTTAAGCTATAGCTTAAGTTGAATATCTATTAATTCCCAGGTATACTATAGTTAAAGCCTAAATTTAAGGCTATATATGAATAACCAATTGAGATAAATTTATCAGGATATATTATAAGCAGTTTGCAATGGCTCTAAAGTAATTAGGGTACTAAAATAGTACTTTAGCTCTCTAGCATCCACAACTGTTGTAAATTAATTTAATTTACTTAACCGGTGCCATAATTGACGAGGAAAACCAAAAGCTAAAATTCAAAAATGTAACTTGAAGTAGTAGTTTCTAGATGCTAGTTGCAATTGGAGGCCCTACTTATATATAACAGTGGACGGAGTTCATAAAAACAATGAACGGCCAGCCAGAGTTCCTGCCACATGTTGTACGGCTGTTTGATCAACTGCAAATTTGACTCAGGTTATAATTACATTTGTATAGATCTATGGTCCCATCATTATAATAATAATAATAATTTAAATTTCATTTGTAACCAATTTCGTATCCGATTTAAAGGTCACTAAAGCTATCCATCTATCCAATGATATAAATGTAGCTATCCTTTCATAACACTAGTATATATTATTTATTAAAACACAATTCAGTTTTAAACAACGAACGACAGCTAAATAATATTGTTTAGTTTAATGTTTATAAGAAGTGCTATATAAACATATATATGGCTACCAGTACATCTAGTAATAATTGTTTTCATTGTGAATCAATCTAAACCATAAAAAAATTAAGGGGGCTAAAATTAACGGTACCTAACATATATGTGGTTCAAGATTCCATCAGTACGCAAAAATCATATGGTACCGATCACACTACATGTATACCAACTTAGATATAATTCTTATTTCCAGCAGTTTAAAATTAAGATTGAGTTTTTTCTCTTCCCCAGATTATAAAATATATATATCTAAGTTGATATTATACCTAGGGCCATATCAAATAATATTTTAAATTTAACCTGAACCCTGTTCAGTGGTACCGTACCACACTGCCCCATAATTATGTCAAAATAATTCATAGTGATAATCACCGATCATTGAAAAATTCTTGATATTATCAAACCATTGGACATAAATTCTGCTTCTTAGAAATATTATTTATATTTGCTTATATTATATTACTCTGTTAGTAATACTCTCCAGTAGTACAATTGTATCAGATGGTATTGGTTGTTTGTTTACACTAAACTCCGCAATAAGGAATTTGGCTTGCTACTTGCGTGCAGCAGCACAGCACTACTCTACCCTTTTACACCAGCTTAAACCATCTCAACACCAGCTTAAATTTTTTTTAAAAAAAACCATTTGGGATTTTATCTGCAGTATAAAAACTCTTGTTTCACTATATTTTATTCTCCAAGACAACAAATAACAAACAAAAAAAAAAAAAATCTTTCTTCCACTTAGAAATAAAAAAAACCATTCGACAATTTTTTCTCTTTTACTTCTTCACTTTTCATCATCCAAGCTACTAACTTAAATAATAATCTTTTTTTTTTTTTGAATACCCCCCATTCTTCATAAAGTTATCACATCACGATGACTGATTCAACCACTAATTCGGAACGAATCGAACGACAACCAAATGCTAACAATACTAACAATGAAAGACAACCATTATTAAGCGCCAATTCATCATCTTCCAACTCCAACGCTACTCTTACTAACAACAACGAATACCATGGACGACAATATCATCCAGACAACAACGATAATAACAATAACAACCATCATTACAACACTATAGAATCAAACACTGATCATGATGAACTAATTGTATATTATTCTGATGGATCAAGACAAATTAAAAGTTTAAAATTTGGTTTATACATTATTCTTTATTTATCATTATCATGGATGATTTTATTAATTATCAACATGTTTAAAACGATCCCATTTATCAACAATCCAGGTTCAAATTTTTTAGAACTTGATTTAACAATTTTAACATTTTTTAATTGTTTAATTACAATTAAATTTTTTGTTTCACCAACTTTTGGAGATTTTTTATTAAATTTTGTTGCAACATTATCATTAATATTCAATTTATTTATTATTTCAATAAATTCATTATTAAGACATCGACATTTATCATCATTATCAAATGTTTTGTTTTTTATAATCTTATTTATGGCATGGGATTGGTTTGCATTAACACAATGGAAAGTTATTGATTTACATAAAAAAGCAAATCAAATTGATAATCAATATAAAATTAAAAAAATTAAGAAATTTTTTCAAAATTCTATTTCATTTTTATTAAGATTATTGATTATTTCATTATTATTTATTTTATCATTTTTATTATTAGTTGAAGCTTTTAATACAAAAGATTTATTAACAATTGGAGATAATAAAATTAATTTAATTTGTACACCAAAAAGAATTGATAATAATATTACAATTATTAGTGAAACAGGTCAACATACAAGTGCACGAAATTTTGCATCATGGATGATTGATTATGATAAATATCAAGTTTGTTACTATGATAGACCTGGTAATGGTAAATCTGATGTTTTATCATCACCACAATCAATTGGTACTACAGTTGATATTTTAACTGAAGGATTAGAAAAATTTGATACAAATAATGAATGGGTTTTAGTATCGCATGGAGATGGTGGTATTTATTCAAGAATTTTTGCATCAAAACATGTTGATAAATTATCAACATTAATCTTTGTTGATTCAAATCAAGAAGATTTATTTTTTAAAAAATATACTTTTTTTTATTCATTAAAAGCATTTTTACAAGGTATATTATCACCAATTCATCATGGTAGATATTCAAAATCAAAATTACAATTACAATTTTCAAAAGAAATTTCAAAACAAGAATTAATATCATCAAATGAAATTATTCCTTCATCAACTCCATTATTAGTTGTATCATCATCAAAATCTTTAAAAAATCATAAATGGTCTGAAGGTCAAAGAAAATTAACAAAATTAACTAATAATAACATTGCATGGTCAATATTAGATGGCCCACATAAATTATGGTCAGATGAAACTACAAAGACAAAATTACAATCTTTATTAGATAATGCTTTATTATATTAAATAAAAATCTAATCTTCTTCTGCTTCTTCTAATGCTTTTTGTAAATGAGACATATCAGGTACTTCAATTTCAGCTTCCAAATCACATAAACTCCTACAATTTGGACACATAAAATGTGGATAACTTTTAACCATTAAAGGTCTTATACATTTATAATGCCATGCATGTGAACAAGGTGCAATAAATAATGCTTGTAATGGACAAACATTTTGTAAACAAATTGCACATTCTTTTAATTGTTCTTGTTTTGCTTTAAATAAATTTCGTAAATTTTTAATTGCATTAATATTAAATTCATTAACTTTTTTCTTCCAACTTTGATTTAATTCAACTCGAACTTTAATACATTTATAAACATCTTCACTACCACCTCTAAAATCCATTCCAAATTGAATAACATCTCCATCATTAATTAAATATGGTTCACTTAATTCACAAGCTGGTGATAATCTAACATGATTTAAAAATGTTCCTGATGATGATTTAACATCTCTAATATACCATTTTTTATCATTTAAAAAAAATTCAGCATGACTTCTTGATACAACTTTTGATTTGAATACAACTGATTCTGGTTGATTAGTTGATAATTCTTCATGTTTATCGGTATATCTACCAACTTTTATTATACTTGTTTCATCTTTCAATTGTCGTTCTATTGGTCCAAAATATGTTGCTGGCATACTACTTGAATGATCAACAAATGGTGTTAACCTAATTGAAAATAATGGTTCTTCTTCTTTTGGGAGGTTATCATCATTAGTGATACTAACATCGTCATCATCATCTTCTTCAATATTAGTTAATTCATTTGATTGTTGTGGTTGTTGTGGTGGGTTTACTAATGTTGCATAATTATTTTCTTCTAATGGTGTACTACTATTACTATCATTTTCTTCAAATGGTTGATGAATAGTATCGTCGTGGTTAGTATGATTATTAATAGCTACTGAACCTTCCATATTAAATAGTTTGATAATACTTTTTTGTGCTTGTTGACGATATCGCGTAACTTTGTTTTCTTTATTATTGTTGTTATTATTATTAGTAATAGTACAAGGGTTATTAAGTTGATTAGTTGAAGTATTGTGAGAGTTAGATAGGTTAGTATTGTTGTTAGTATTGGTATCGATAGTGTTAGTAGTATTTGTGTTAGTTGGTGTAGAAGAAGAGTAAGAGTTATCAAAACAAAAATCTAAATTTATATTTTTTTTATTTTTTTTTAAAATTTGGTGTTGAGAAGAAGAAGAATTTGTTGTTGTTGTGATATTTGATGCTGTTGCTGCGCACGCATGCGGTTGTAAATTTGTCCGTATTTTTTTATTTTGTTTTTGGGATGTTGAATAATGATTGGTATCTTCATCACCACTTGATATTGGTGAATAATCTGATGAAGGGGATGATGAACATGAACATGATGATGAAGAAAATGGTGATTTCAATAATGTATTGTCATTATCATTTTCATTATTATCATCTGGTTTGTTGTTGGTGTTAGTAGTAGATAATTGATAATAAGGTGGTGGTCGTAAAACGTGACTTAGATCATTATATTTTGGTGATCTAGTGACTGTTTTATTAATACTATTACTTGTCGTATTATTAGGCTTTCTTTTTGGTGGAGTCACTGGATTTGTTGTTGTTGTTGTGGTGGTGGTGGTACTCGTGGGTGTATTAGAACTATCAGATGAATTGTTATTGTGATTGGTTGTTGAATGTAATGGATGTGATACAGCTCTATTATGTTGATGATGATGATGATTAATTGTTGTAGAAGTATTGATTCTATTAGTATTAAATCTAAATGGATTTAATCTTCTTAATGAAGGACTTGAACTTGTTGTTCTTAATAATTTTCGTTCGGGTAATGGATCAAATCTATCAATATTGTTATTATTTGATGCCATTGTTATTTATTTTTTTTTGTGTTCTATCTTGTCTATATCTATTTTTTGAAAAAGGTATACTTAGAATAAAAAAAAAAATGGAATTGATTTAATACTTATATATATATATATAGAAAATTTCAAAAGAAAAATAAAAAAAACCCCAATTTGGTTAATTGATTGATAGACATGGGTTTAGTAATTTTTTTTAGTGTGTAATCTACCTTTAAGCTAGACTAAAATATTGCTTTTTCGAGATTTAAGTGTGCACGCCGCATTTGGCTCAAAAAAAAAAAAAAAAAAAAAAAAATTTGTGTGTAAATGTTACAGCTTGTGTGGTCCAAGCATTTTGATCTT